>VWZV01013921.1:0-58917 GCA_013397155.1 Irena cyanogastra | reverse complement strand
GGGGGGGTGTGGAGTGAAGGGCTCAGGGGGATTTCCTGGGAGAATTCCTGCCTCTGGGAAATGGTGTGGGGTGGCAGGGCATCCAAGGATGCAGGCTGTGGCCAAGCACCTCGCAAATCCTGGTGACCAAGAGAAAAGGAAAAAGAGTAAAAGAAAATTCCATAGGCTGAGATTTCCAGGGAATTGGGACCAAACTCCTTCTGAATTTGGCACCTTCCCTGCTGCTTCTTTGAAAAATCCCTGCCAGCATGGAGGGAGGGGACGGGAAGAAGGGATGTAGTCCAGGGGCTACCTCCCTGCTCCCAGGCATGGCCCAAGTTATCCAGGGGGTATAGACACACAGATCCCATCTCTCACTCCACAGGCCCACATCCCACTCGGCCTGCAAGCAATAAAGTTTCCAGCTGTATTCCCAGCTGGCATCACTATTAACCCCCAGCTTTTTAACCCCCATCTCCCCTACTCTTCACTCTGCAAAAGACACATCTTGCTGATTTCATGGGCAAGGATGCAAACCCACCCAGAGGCGAGAGAGAGCCGTGGGTCTGGCTGTGGTCGCTGACCCCTCCATGCCATAAAGCTGAGCCCTTTTTGCACACAGGCCCTCCCGATCCCAAACTCCAGGATCTACTGGGATAATTTCTACCCACTTCTCTCTCGAGTATGTACATCAAACCCTGCGTGCAGATGAGCTGCCGGGCTACTCCTCACTCCAATCCTCTGCCAGGAGCCTCGGAAACTGCAAAAAGTGTGGGGATTGGGCAGTTCTGTGCAGCTCCGGGGTTTTGGCTGTGTGAAGATGTGTGTGCCTCTGTGTGGGCTCTAACAGGAGTGTGCGTGCACATCTGTGCACAGCTGGGTGTGCATGCGAGTGTGTATGTGCGGTGTGTGTCCGTGTGCGTGTCTGGGTGTCCCTGCGTGTGCTCGGTGTCTGTGTGAGCAGATTTGTATCTGTGGGTACACCGTGTCCGTGGGTACCCACTGTTCCCTCCCTCAGTGCGCAGTGCCTGTGGGTGCCCGGTGTCTGTCCACGGGTGCCCGAGCATCCCTGGTGCCCGGGGGCGCTCAGTGCCTGCCTGTGGGTGCCCGGTGTTTGTCCATGGGTGCCCGGGGTGCTGAGTGCCCGGCGCGTATCCCGCCTGGTGTCTGTGTGCCCGAGGTGGATGTGGATGTGTACGGCCGGTGCNCAGCGGCGGGGAATGGAAGGGGCCGGGCTGGGATTCTTCCTCCGCCCCCCTCCTGGGTCCCCTCGCCCAGCGGCGACCCCAGGCCCTCCGGCAAGATGGGCCCTGCCGGGCCAGGCATCGCCGGGGGATGCTCCAGTGGAAAGTGTCCCTGCGCACGCCGGGGGGGAGGGATGAAACTGGATGGTCTTTAAGGATCCTTCCCAGCCAAACTATTCCATGATTCTCTGATCTTATGAAATACTCAGCTCAGAGACCCTTCTCCACCCCACCAACAAAGCCCCCCAGCCCCCCAGCTTGCAGTGCACCAGAAGATCCCAGTTCTCCAAGCCAGGCCAGCCTGTGCTGGGACTGGGGCTGCAGTGGATCCCCCCCTTTCTGCACAGGCAGTTCAGCGGTTGGGATGAAGCATTATCCCACGTCAATCCTGGCAGTTGGAGGTGTTTGCTGCAGCCCCCCTAGACGGTGCTAATGCAAGTTCCAGAGGCACTTTCTCCTCCAGTCAAGAACAGAGTGAGGACCCTCTGCAAGGAGCCGCTCAGAGTGCAGGGCTTTGATTCCCCTCTGAATTTGCCAAAGACAACAGATCTCTCTATTAGCTCCAGAGATTATGGCACAGCACCCCCATTCCTGCATCCTCATCCCTCATCTCCACCCCTACGTGCACATCCCCATTTTCTCCTCCCCGTGCCCACATCCCCGTCCCCACAGGGCAATGAGCAGAATCCCACAGCTGTAACCAGAGACACATCCTGACACACCGAAACTGCCGATCCAAGCCTTCACCAGCACATTTCCACCCCAGAACCACACCCCAACACTCCAGTAAGTGCTGTGGGGATTCCACTTCATCTCACCCAGGGCCTCAGATCTTCTGCAGGCAGAGGCTCTTTCTCAGCCTTTAATTAAAAGGGTGCCAAGGTCGCATTCCCCAGATCCCTGCTCTCCCTAGGAAGCCACAAAACAACTCAGCAACTGCCTGTGTGACTTTGCCACTGACACCCCACAATCCAGAAACAGATCCAGGATTCAGCTGAATGTCTCTATGGCAGTGAACACTTCCTGGGAAAGGTTTTTAGGGATAAAGCTTAAAAATGAGGTGCAGGACACCAGGTTCCTCACCTGTCTCTGGCAGGGAGCATCATCCAGTGGGTTGATGATGAGGGAAATTAATCCCCAGTTCTGGGGGAATTCTGCACAGGGCTCTTTGCCTTCTTGCCGGGCTCAATTAAAGCAACTTCTGTGAATCTTTGGAGTTTCTTGAGGGAACGGATTATGGCTGTGAGTCCAAGGTGCCAGCTGCATTGCTGGAGTGGAGTAATGCCTCACTCATCCAAGCCTTCCAGACCAGGAACACCACAGCCCAGGGAAGAATGGGATTTGACTTTGGTTTTTCATGCTGTTCAAGCAACACATCAAGGGTCTCCCTTTGCCACCACTGGAATGCATATGAGTACCCCATGATCCAGAAGAAATTACTGCTTTTGAGCAAAATTTGATTTCTATTCAGAGGCTGTACCTGTGCCAGGTAGTGCTGGCAAAAGAGCCAGAGAGGGAAGTGATGGGAGCTCAGTGCTGGCAGCTTTTGGAGCAGGGGTTGGTGGTTTGGCAGCATGGGCAGGGCAGGGGGCTGGCAGCGTGGGGCTGGCAGAGGCCACCGTGCTCCAGTAGTGCCTCTCCCTGCACAAGCTCTGTCTCCACAGCAATTTTCCAGTCACAGGTCAACAGTGATGCACTGAGTGGGCTGGTCTACCCCAGGGATCAACTGTAAATGTGAGGAGAGATGCTGGAGGCAGGACGGGGGGAGAGGGAAGCTGCCTATGGTTCCCCAGGGTTAAAGTTGGCCTCTGTGGGGCAGGAAGAGCTCAGCCTGGATTTTCCACCTTTCCTGAGATGGAAGCAGCTGGGATGGGGATGTGGGTTCCTCCTGTATCCTTGCAGGTAATGGGACTACCTCTCTCCAGAGGAGCAGAGGGGTGAAGATAAGAAAAGAACCCACTGGGGACAAAAGCGACAGCAGGGGGAGAAGAGGGGGCTCTCCTAAGTGGTTTTGGAGAAGAGCCCATGGCAGGGCAGGAGGCGTGTAGGACCAAAAGCTCAGACTGTTTTCCTTATGCACTGAGAGAAGGTGGCAGTGGCGACTCTTACAGACACATCTGGGATGGGGAAGAACAACGGAAGACTATGAAAAAGAACCAACATCTCTGTCTCTAAAGAGAGAAAAATTGGATCTCATGATAACTGGGCACCTCCTCTTGATTTTAGGGGAGGGAGGGAACCTAAATCCTTGTTTGAAGCTCTGGTAATCCCGGCAAAGCCATCTCTGCTCTCTGCTGCTTTGGCTGAGGATCGAGTCTGGGCAGGAGGGACCATGTGGATGGAGGAAGGAGGACTAGACAGGGAATGATCCCAGCCAGGATCTGAGAGCAGAGAGAAGGAATGTTGTTATGAAGAGGCTGAAAGCTCGGGGTGGGGATGACTCATGCTGGAGAACACACAGCTGTTGGAGTGGGATTTGGCACTGGCTCGCGGGGCTGAGGAGCCTCCCCCATTACCAGAGGGGGGAAAGAGGAGCCTCCATGACGGCTCCGACCTGGCAGAGGCAGCTGTAGATCTGTGCTGGAGGTGATGGGCAGAGAATGCTGCCTGCTAAGGCAGGGTCATGGCCTGGAGAGGTATTTTGGGCAGCAGAGAGTGCTCAGCAGTGAGATCTCGTTTGGCTGAAGGATGTGTATCCCGAGTGCTGGGGCTCCTCTGCTCTCCGTGACTCTGCCGTGGGGAAGGAATCAGAGCAGTGAGGCTGGGATGGAGCTGGACAGGTCAGCTGTGAAGGACAAAGCATAAAGCATTGCCCCTTACCTAGGACAGGGGAACCAAGGAATGGAGCAGAGATATGCTCCCTGTGGGCTTCTTGGCCCATGGTCACGCTCTCCTAGTGCTGGGAGAGGTGGATTGGGCCTGGAAATTATTTCTTCCTGAGGAGTCAGACCACCATCCCTCCTGGGCTGCCGGCAGCTGATGCTTGTAGGGCACCAGAGCTTCCATCCAGCTTCCATGCAGCAGAAGATGCTGCAGCAGCTTCCCCAGAATTCACAAGGCTGCCACAGGGATAAGGAGGAAAACCAGTCCCCCACATACAGTGGAGCCAGGGCAGGCAGAGAAGAAGATTTGGGCAAGGCATTAGGAGCAGAAGGGTGAGCCAGCACCTACCCAAAGTCGCTTTCAGAGAGATAGTTTTTGTATGATGCCTGGAAATAACCACAGCACTAGATTCCTGGTTCCATGGACTAAAAGTTCCATAGGCTGCTTTGGAGGTGGCCCCATTACTGGGGTAAGTGAAACAACTGTAAATACAAACAGACTTGTAATTAATCATGCTCTGTAAATGTGAAGTAATTATCTGTATGTCCCTGAAAAAGTAATTATCTCCAACTTTTCAATAAGAGCTTGGAAAAGTCTAAAGAGTTGATTTCTGGAAATGCTGCATATTTTCACATATTAATGGAAGTTAATCGAAAGTACAAAATAAGTGAGTTTTAATACGTCTCCAAAGCTGTAAGTTAAATGCCTCTTCTCTTCCCAGGGATTTGTAAAAGTGTTTCACAAACTTTTCCGATATTGGACACATCCTGTGGTTCTGTGTTTTATTTTCTAGCCAGTGGACATAAGATGAGATGTGATTTACAGATCTGTCCTCTGCTGCCATGTAACGCAAACCTTCCTTGCTTGACTGGGCTCAAGGGTGCAGAGCTCCGTGTAACTAATTCCTCTTCCCAAACAACCAAACCCAAATGTTTTCCAGTTGAAGGGAACATCTAGTCGACCACTTCAAGCCAAAGCACAGCTCTTTCAGTTTTATGCAACTGAAAGTCCACAGAAACACACCCATGCTTGACCAAAAATATTTGGGAAGATGACATTGCCTGCTGCATTTACATTCCTGATGCTCCAGCAGCCACTTGAGGAGAAGAAGAGCAAGAGGATGAGGAGGAAAAGGAGGAGGAGGAGGAGGAAGCGAGTTTTTTGCCAGAAACTACCAGTCCATTGCATTTGCAGCTTGGACAGTGCAGGTTAGCACAGGCTGGGCAAGAGATCTGCACTAAAGTGGGTTTAATGTCACCCTATATCTCTAACACACTCTGTGAGCAGAGAGCTGAAGGGAAGGTTCTTGATCTCATCTATGCATACCCAACACTCAGTGGGTGGCTCAGGCTGGGGTCAGCACAGCCAGAATGAATTTTAAGCAGCCAGAATCATTCAGGAGAGAAGCTTTTGCTCTGGAGTAGCTGCATCTGGTCATCACTTGCTTTTGTTAATCACACAAAGGATCAAGATCCAACTCCTGATGGGAAAAGTGGACTGTCTTGAAGGATTATTCCAAAATGCACCAAAAGGCTCATCCTCTTATTCCTTCATCAGCTTTCACAGAGTTTCTTGCATCAAAGTGTTTTGGTTTGTCATTTCAGTTATATCCTAAATTACTAAGCATTAGTGCTTGCTAATGTTGAAGTAACAGAAATAAAAGCTGAAGTACTTCAGCTAAAGCTGGGATGAGATATTTTACAGAAATGCAATATTCTGAGATTGCCTTTTCATTTCAAAATGAGCCATAACATTTCTAGCTTCACATGTCTCTTGTCGGGGGGGAGATAATTTGGATTTTCAACCCTATCTTGCTTTGCCAGAGCAGGCAGAGAAAGATTTGAGACAGGCTGGGCTCTCACTGGCAGAGACTGTGTGAAACCCTGGTGCCTTGGGGCAGAGGTTGAGGGATTTTCCTCATGTCTCATCCTACAGGAGAAATCCCATGGGAATCAAATGAGGGGGCCAAATTTGAACACTCACCAAGAGAAATGCATTTTAGACCCTGTTAAATCAAATTGCTGAACTTGTCACTGCAGGAGCTCAGGAACGAGCTCAGAGCGGGCAAACTCCGATTGAGGGGAAAGAGCTTCATTGTCAGCTAACAAATGTGGTCGATCGATGGGATGATGGGATGATGTGTGCACTGCAGAAGCCCTCAAGGCATCGTTGCTCTGAAGAGATGGAGCACACCAGGGAAGCATGTCCTCCATTCATCCCTGACCTATGCCTGGATCCACATCCCAAAACCCTCTTGTTCGTTGTTCCCTCCCTCATTAAATCACACCCTCATTAGCACCAGGCCTTCATTAGCAGCTTGCAGGGGGAAGCTGCTGTCCCCCGCTCCAAGCCTGAGGGAGGTGAAACCACAGGGTCTGGCAGTGTCTCTGCTCCTTGTCCCCACAGTGGGATATGGAGCCATCCTGTACCAAAAGCCCCTTCCCAAAACACTTCAACATCCACTTTGGTGATGTGGGAGCTGAGCATCCCCAGTCCATCACACAAGGAAAACTGCATGACTCAGGTGGTTGGGCACCCATAAGACAAAAATGTCTGTTCATCTGCCTCAATTCACAGGCTGAGGACACATCTTGGGCCAGAACATTAAATGGCCGTTATTGGCAATTCAGATACCTGAGCCCAGTGTTCCCAAAATACAGCGAGTATCTTCACTGAAATGGTGTCTCTTGCTGTGCCTGAGCACCAGGTCTTCCAGCAGCCCCAGAGAAGGCTCTGGTTCTGCTACCAAGCTGCTAAAGGATTAGTAAATTAAAAAAAAAAAAACAAAAAAAAAACCAAAAAAACCCCCAAAAAACCAACCAAACCAGAATTTAAAAATTACCCAGTGCAACATCTACAGCCTTTTCTTGTGCTTTAAAGTTAGTTACTGAGGTCAGGCAGGAGCAGGAGGAGCTTGTTCAGTGCCTCAGCACTAATACATTTATCTGCTCCTCGGCCCATCAGCTGCATCTCAGCATCTCTGGAACATTATTGCATTTATCCATGTCCCTGTTTCAAATAACATCCAGGGAGCTGAGACCTCAGGAGGAGAGAGGACTTGGGTGAGATCCCCTGGAAAGGGAGATGAGCCCAATCTCAGCCACAAAGCTTTATTGTTTGAAATATTCTGTTTTGTCCCAGGATACAAGCTCATTGTCTGCAGCCCTTTCCTTGACAGTTTTGGATACCCCTGCCCACATCAACTCATAGACATGGAGCCAGTGCACACAAGAGCTTCTCCCACTTTCTGGAGTATGGGAGGATGCAGAATGCTTCCCCACACCTTCCAGCAGGGCAGCCCCTGAGGCTTTAGGGGATCTCAGCCCTACAACACCAGAACCCCAGCACAAATCCTTCCTCCCCTGCTCCCCAGGGACACCAGCCTAGAAGCAGGGCTGGAGCTGCACCCTGGTTGTGTTTAAGGTGATGTTGGCTAAATTAACCTAATGGGTTTGGAGCTGTGGGATCCAAAAGGCAGGAACACCCAGGCATTAAACAGCAACTTTCGGGAAACTCATTTCCCTCTGGTCAGCTCAGACATGGGGGTTTGTCTTGGACAAATGATTTTCTCTCCCCTGGGAAGGTCCTTGGAAACCCTCTGGCTGCTCAGTGGTTGAGGTGTGATGACCTCATCAAAAGCCAAGGGGCTTATATAGGGCTGGGATTCATCCAAAGGACATATTTCCACCCAAAGGGCACTTTCCTACCCGAAGCAAGCTGGAGCAGAGCCGGTTTGCCATATGGTGCAGCCAGGAGTAGCTGGGAGGAAGGCTGTGGAGAGCTTCCACAATTTCATCTTTGCAATTTCTTCTCTAAAGTGAGAAGATCAAGAGGAAGAAGAAATGGAGAGGGGACATTTGCAGGCATCCTTCTCCTTATCTGCTGGAAAGCTCAGATGTTGAGGATGGAAATACACCACACCAGTGATTTCCAGGAAATTATTTGGGCTCCAACATCTCACTGTGCTTGACCGTCCCAGGTCACTGAGAGGCTCCATAGACAGAGAGTAAGAGGAGCTATTAACGCTAATGGGTGGGAAGTGGCCATGAATAAATCAGCAGCATCTTTCCAGCCATCAAAGCCTGAAACTCTCCCATATGGAGTGAAGAGCAGATGGGAAGAAGGGTGATGCATGTTTGGTTATCAGATGCTGTTACCTACCAACCCAAGAGACTTGGCCCCACAGTCAATGGGGGGATTTTGGACCTCAGCCCCCAGCCTTGAAGAGAAATCCCCTCCCAAAGCCACTCCTGAGCATCATGGAGCGAAGCCTTTCCCTTTGGAACAGCTCTGGGCTGGATCTGTGCAGGGGTTTCACACTTCCCTGCCCTTTCGATGCCACAGATGAGAGACAAGATATGGAGAAGCACCACTAGCCCAATACCTCCCTGTAATTAGACACATCCTTCTACCTCCAGCCATCCTGCCTGGCCCTGGTAATCCCAAATCCCAGGCATTAGACATTTAATCTTACATTTTATCATGTCTCCTCTTACCAGAGGGTCTGAGATTAAAAGGGAAGGAGGGAAGAGCTGAGCTTCCATGAGTTTAATTGGTTCTGGCTGCTGGATAAGAAGGAAGGAGGGAAACACAGCAGTTTCTTCTGCTGGCTTTCCCTGGTGTTTCCTGAACAGCTGTAACTATTCCAGAAGAGGGGAAGATACACAGGATCGGGGAGAAAGGGGACAAATGCCCCCTCCCAGGAAGAATACGAGCTTGTGTTTGTGTCTCAGCTGGCCCCGGGCACGTGGAGCTGAGCCAGCAGCCTTGGCTGCACCCCGTGGACATCATTTTCCATGATGCAAACTGGGAGAGGGGGAGAGAGGCCAAGGCAGGGCACGGATGAGGCAGCAGTTTGGTGCCTTTGATGTCCTCTCCTGCCATGCAGAAAAGTTGGAGACATCTCCCCTGCCCCGGGCTGGTGCTGGGGAGGGTCCCCAGCTGTGAGTGGGGCTGGATGCTGAGCACTGGAACCAGGAGTGAAATGGACTGGGGACAGAGCCAGAGAGGATGGAGAACAATGAGCTGGGGGCCAGGGATTCCCATTTCCAAGCACCAGGAGCTGACAGCAGACTAGATTTTGCTGTGGCTCCCAGAGAGTACATGGTGCAGGTCACAGCTCCTTTTGCTAACACCCTATGTGTTCTGGGATATAAAAATTCCAGTTTCCATTCCCTCCTCCCATCCTTAGGACATCTCAGTTTTTTATCCCAGAAGTCCCAGAGCAGGATACTGAACCATTAATGCAGGATACTGCACCATCTTTCTCATCATCCCTGGGTCCTGCTGATGCTAATCAAAAAGGGTGTTGCCCTGGTTAATAAAAGCACTTATTTAATTATCATGGGCAGAATAGATGATTTTTAATTGCATGCCCCATCCCCCAGATGAAATGAGGGACTGTACTTTGATCTCAATTGAAATAACTTACAGGTATATGTTATATATGTATATATATATATATATATATGGATATATTATATATATGTATCAATACATTATTTTCTAGATGAAAATAAACAGATCCACAGCTGACTGGAAATGAAAAGAAAGCCCAAATGGTTAAGCTGTAGCCCCATTTTTCCTTCCTTATCAGGAAAAAGCAGGATGTAGGAGTTCCAGCACCCCACAGCAGTGACAGTTGGCTGGGGAAGGTCACTGGGGACCACGGGCTGGGATGCTGCAAGATTTCCCCAATGCCAGCCTGCAGGAACTACTGGGAGAAGATGAGGTTTGGAAAAGCCTCACGTACTTAAAGAATAGTGCAACCTGCCAGACACTTAATGCAGTCAGATAAATCAAACTGCCAGCTGGAGCTCAGCCAGGAGAAACTGCCTGAGGCAGAGGCTCTGGGGACAGGGATGAGCTTGGGGATAAGGCGGGACAGTTCTGGAGCTGACACTGTGAGGTCTTTGCTTGTGTGGGTGTGCAGAGGCTTTGGAAACAGGGCAAGATGGGGAGTTGGGATCTCCCTGTGGTGCTTGGCAGGATCCCCAGTCAGGCTGGGAGAGCTGAGGGTGTCCAGTCTGGAGAATGGAAGGGTCCAGGGAGAATTGAGAGGGCCTAAAGGGGCTCCAGGAGAGCTGAAGAGAGACTTTGGACAAAGGCCTAGAGGCACAAGACGAGGGAGAATGACAGTGGGAACTGTCAGAGAGGAGGGATAGGTGGAACATTGGGAAGGAATCCTTCCCTCTGAGAGAAGTAGTAGTGAGACCTGGGCATAGGTTGCCCAAAGAAGTTGTGGCTGCCCCATCCCTGGAAGGGTTCAAGGCCAGGTTGAATGAAGCTTGGTCTAGTGGAACTCCCTGCCCATAGCACAGGGGTGGAATGGGATCGGCTTTATGGTCTCTTCCAAGACAAATCATTCTGAGATTCTGTGATCTGGGGAGATGGCTTAAATCAGGGGAATCACAGAGTTGTTCAGGTTGGAAAAACCCTCTGAGATCATTGAGTTCAACCATTCCCCAGCACTGCCAAGGCTACCCCTGACCACATCCCCAAGTGATACATCTGCACATCTCTTAAATCCTTCCAGGGATGGGGAATCCACCACTGCCCTGAACAGCCTGTGCCAGAGCTGAATCACTCTTTCAGTGAAGAAATATTTTGTAATATCCACCCTGAGCCTGCCCTGGCCCAGCCTGAGGCCGTTCCCTCTCCTCCTGTCCCTGTTCCCTGGCGCAGAGCCCGACCCCCCCGGCTGTCCTCTCCTGTCAGGAGCTGTGCAGAGCCAGAAGATCCCCCCTGAGCCTCCTTTTCTCCAGGCTGAGCCCCTTCCCAGCTCCCTCAGCCATTCCTCATCAGACTTGTGCTGCAAATACCCCACAAGCTGCACAGGAGATATCCTGGTGTCCCCAGCATCACCCTGGGCGCTGAGGACGGGGCACAAAACCAGCGGGGTCAGGCGGTTTCATTTCCCGACACTGGTAACACCCCCAGTGTGTGTACATCCCCCAGATGGCTGCTCTGCAGGGAAAAGGGGCTCACAAAGAACATTCTACAGCTTAAACCGATCGTGAGAACCAGGCTGTGCCCACTGCCGGCCGAGCATCCTCCGCACTGTGCTCCATATGGCAGCTATTACCGCTGGCAGGCGGAGCCGTTTGCACCCTGAACACACACACAGAGACGCACAGAGACACACAGAGACACACACACAGCCCTCCCCCGAAGCCGCCGGCTCCTCCTGGTGCTTAATCAACTGCACATTTTACCGAGACGCCGAGTGAAGCCTCGAGTGAAGCGCCTTCCCCTCAGCACTGCCTGTGCGGGCTTTGGGCCCGACTCGCCCAAAGGAGCCCGGCACGGACACAGGATGGCTCAGCCTTTCCCTGCCCCATCCTGTGCTTCAGGTCTTGGGGAGAAACATCCAAAAGCTGCCACTCCAGACCCTGGAAGCAGGCGCTGTGAGCTCCTGCTTGCTCGGGAGGCTTGGAGGAGGTGGCTGAGCACGCAGGCATTTACGAGTGAAGCCAGTAGTGCTGTTTGCAATTAAACAGCCCAGCCCTTTCCAGAGCAAGACTGCTTCTCACCCCTGAACCTCAACAAGCTCCAAAGCCCTCGGCCGGAGTTCCTTGGGACCAGGTGAGTTTTCACCCCTCCTGTCCAAGAGGTCTCTGGAAAGGACTTGCTGACGGCAGGGAGCAGAGCTGAGAAGGCTGGATGCTGGATGGAATTCAGGAGGGGAAATTACACCAGTTACCATGTTGTGCTCAGAAGTTTTACCTCGGAAACACCAAGCCTCCTGCAGTCCATCCCAATTCACACTCGCCATCCATAATCGCAGCGAGTTGCTGCAGCTCAGCACCCCAGCCAGGCCCAGGACAGTCACAGCCAACCGGCCCCCGCTGCAAAGGCAGCAACAACCATGAAAAATGCTCTTCATAATCTCTCTAGAGAGGATCAAGCCATGCTGAATGCAGAAATGAAGACATTTTATGACCACCTAAGACATTTTATGGCCACCTCCTGAGCAACGGAGGAGACACCCGCAAAGAGATCCATGAGGAAATGAGTGGCAGTAACAAGAAACTGGGGCTTTTTTGGGAGCAAAAGGGATCACTTTCATTTGGGGGACCTGACACTGTTTCTCCCAGTAAGTTTTCAGTTACAGACTGGGAAAATCCTGTAATAATTATGCCCATGTTGTAGTATTATGGAAAATGCTGTAATTAGAATAAATAATGGAAAATGCTGGGCTGGCCTCCTCCAGCAGAGGAGAGGGGCAACATGAACAACCTGTCCCGTGTGCCAACTCCCCTCCATCCTTTCCTGCATCCCACAGAGATTGGAAACCCTCCTGATGTGCGAAACACCATCACGGGGTGGGGAAAGGCTGTGGGTTTCTCCCACTCTAAGCATGAGCTGGAGGGAGTTGGTGAAGGTCTCAAGACACAGTGGCTCTGTCTGAAGCTTTCCAGCCTTCTGATCCTCTTCAGCTTCATCATCTCTATCAGTGAGATTTTTCCTGGAGGTATTTCTGGCTCCTTCTGTGTTGCTTTCCATGTCCCGCTGAATATTGCATGTGCAATTGTTCCCCAAGGACCGTTAGTCTGAAGAAAGCTGATTCTTTTCTAGAGCTACTAAATGGCACCTCTCCCCTTCCCTGGCGTGATTAGATCTGTGCATTTACCACTGGTTATATTTGCAGGCACTTTTGGGTGTGATTAGCAGCTGAAGACTGTCAAGGAGTCAAGCTCAGGCGTTGGAGCCTCTCTGGGGGCTGCAGAGAAAACAAAAGCAGTATTTTTCCTTTCCACAGAGGCTTGTGGTGAAACTCAGAGCAGATGGGTGGTGGCAGAGTGACCCTGAGAGGTCTGAGCCACCCACAAGGGCCCAAGCCACCCACCCCATCTGTTCCCAGCCCTCATGCCATGGGATGTTTGGCAGAAGATCCTGACCCAGACAGAGCAAGAAAAAAGGAGTTGGAGCTAAAAGCAGGATAAAAAAGGGGAAGAAACAGGGAGGGGAGGAGAGATCCTCCAAAGGGACGAGGGCAGAATCTGTGCCATGAGGCCTTCCAAAGCTCTATTCCTTCCAGAAGTGCTTATAGAGATTATTGCACTTAATTTATGTAGATCTAGTCTGGCACTAGAAGAACTTAGAAACTAATTAAACAGCAACTGAAGAACAGCCCTGGCCTTGGATCTCACCTAGAGGGAAGCAATTCCTGGGAATCCTGAACGAAGGGGGAGCTCAGCTGTCAGATTGCTGCTTCATCTTCTTAGAGATGGTATGAAATTTGGGGTGATTTTCTGGAGAAAAGGGAAACAAATCAGTTCATAAATCCTGTAGCTCTCCCAAGGCAACAGTGCAAACTCTTCTGGCATCAGTGGCCCAGGGGAAAGGGATCATCTGACAAGCAATGATTTTTGACACTGTGTTAAGTAGAAGACTTGGATCCAGTCTCCAAGTGACTGTGTCTAGATGAAATCCAGGGAAAAAAAGGAGGTGCCATTTGGGAGAGCACTTTGCTAACCCTGTTAATGGGGACTGGAGCAATTACACACATGGCTGTAATAGGCAAGAAAATAGTTAACATTCTGCCACAGCTCAAGTGGTGATTTTATGAGTCCTGATGAATCTGAGCTCCTGTAGGAATATCAGGGTGTGATTTTTTTTCACTCTTTTGGGACTATTTCAGGATCTCACAAACAACTACTGAATTTTTTCATCTATGGATTTAACTGAGTTGCCTGAGCAGCAGTGAATTAAGGGACCCTCTTGTCCTGTGAGGACACAGCCCCACCACAGCTCACCTCTGCACCCCTTCAGCTGAGGATGCTTCCCAGTTGATGCTTTCCTAAAGTTATCCAGCATTTGCTGAACATTGCAAGGAGTTTTTCTAGGTTAATCACGCTCAGAGCCTGAGCAGGCAGGCATGAAGAAAGAGGAGAGAGGAGAAAAATCCTGCCGTGTTATTATAATAAAACACACAATAAATACTAAGGAAAGCTTTCCATACATCCTGTCTGAGGGAATTCATCACACCTGACCCCAGCCAGGCCGTCCCCTGGGCTTCTCTAAGGGTTAAGGGAGAAAGTCAGCATTTCCACACATCTAATCCCAGAAGAGCTGTGTAAGGAGAATGGGATTTCTTCATTTCATCAGATGATGATTCCTCCTGTGTCCGGTGCCGGAGCTGAGGTACCTCAGACAAGACATTCAGCTTTGTGAGGGCTGATACTACTTGAAATTAATAGACTTTTAATAGTTCCCAGTGTGTCTCTGGACCACACCAGTTCACATGAAAGCTGTCCGATCTCATTCCTAGCTCTCCTTCGCGTGCCAGGGAATGGATGAGATCTGGCAGCACTCGTGCGCAGCAGGAGCAGGCTCAGGCTGGAGCTCCTGTCCTCGTTTGCCCTCGTGCTGAGCAGCTGACACTCCTTGTGGTAGCTACTGCTGTCCCTGCACCCCTCTGGGTGATGCTCCTCTCTCTCAAACCAGGCAACAGGATGGTCCCTCAGGATCCAAAGCAAAGAGCAGCGCAGCGGGAGCAGAGCAGGGGAGGGTGAAAGCACCCAGTGTTCACAGGGCGTCTCTGACAGAGCAAGCCTGACCCCAGGGGATCAACAGGAGACTTTGTTTTCTTTATCCCTTCCAGCAATTAATCAATTTTACTGCTAAACAAAGCTGACTCTTTGAAGGGGAGGTCTCCTATTTTAAATCTTGTTTCAGGAGATGTTGTGGATGATCTTGACCAGACATGTCTTCTTAAAGGGATGCAGATGCTACTGCTCTGGCTGAGCACCCTGGAAGGTCATGGAATTCCAGAATGTCCTGAGCAGGAAGGGACCCACAGGGATCACTGAGTCCAACCCTGGCCCTGCCCAGATCCCCCCAACAACCCCCACCCTGGGCATCCCTGGGTGCTCCTGGAGCTCTGGCAGCCTCGGGGCCGTGCCCATTCCCTGGGGAGCCTGGGCAGTGCCAACACCTCTGGGGGAAGAACCTTTCTCTGATCTCCAAGCCTGAGCCTGCCCTGGCCCAGCTCCAGCTGTTCCCTGGGTGCTGTCCCTGTCCCAGAGCAGAGATCAGAGCTGCCCCTTGGGAGGAGATGCAGACCCCAGGGAGGTCTGGGCTCAGAGTGCTCTGCTCCAGCTGAACACACCAAGAGCCCTCAGCCACCCCCTGTATGGCCTCTCCTCACCCTTCAGCACCCTTGTAGCCTCTTTTCAATGCTTTCTAGGATATAAGCACTTGGAGAATTCACTTTAATACATCATATTCCTCTTCAAAGATGAATTACCTGCTTTCTAACAATCTGAAGGACTTAAACATATATTCCCAGCTGTTCCCACTGGCAAAGCTTATGCAGGAAGATCACATCCATCTCATGTGGTTGACAGAATGCTCCTGAGGAGGACCTGGGCTGCAGCACTGACCAGGAGCTCCATTGCCTCACCACAAAGACTGTGAACCCCTGATGTCTTCGGTGCTATTTAGCACCTCTAAATGTGGGTGAGAGCCAAAGCTCATGGTTGTGCCATGGCAAGTCTCCACCTGGGCTAGATACTGATTTTTGAGGGACATTAGCATATTATTTTCCTCATGGTTATCACCACAAGCTCTTAGTGCTTCCAAGTGGACAGAGGCTATTTTGTCTGTGCTCATATCCAGTTCTTTCCTTTGCAGTTACAGGGGTAAACCTTGTACTTTTATCCTGCCTGCAAGAAAGTTCCTTGGCTCCATTATCAGAAGCTCCAATTCAAGTTTATAAAGGTTTTCCATTCGTAGTGGATACAGATTTACTTGCAACATCCAGCTGGAAATACAGTGCTAACACACAATAGAACCATCCACAGCATCACTCTTGGTTATTAATGGAATTTGCTTGTAAACAGTCATAAACAAGCACCAGCTTCAAGGCAAGAGAAAAGCTTTGGTGGATCTGTTCTGGGAAAACCTTGTGCAATAGTAAGAAAACCCACAGTCTGCTTCCTGCCCTGCTTACAGAGTCCTCATGTACACTTTATAAGAGAAACTGCCTGGGTATAAAAAGAAATGACTCACTGAAACTGTAACACGGAACACAACTTGGTTTTGCTCCCAAGCCAAAAATGCTTTATTTATTTGAAATGTAAACGGTTTCTTTATCAACTGCCTGTTTCAGGGGTTGTTTAGGGCAGTTTCCTTCCAAATAGGTTGCTCAGCCCAGAGTTTTGCAAAATCCAGGGAAACAGAGAAAGCAGCAAGGAAGACACAGAAACCCTGCTGGCTGATTTATAGAAGTGGGAAAGGGGCCTCCCATCCCTTGTGAAAGCATTCCCAGAGCTGCCTTTGCTGGAGACTTGTTGCTGCAACAAGATGAGCAGCGCAGTTCGTGCTGCAGCCACCAGCATCGCTCCCGCCCGCACCAGGCACAGCTCCGAGGCTCCTTTCTGCTTCCAGCCCAGTCTGATCTCCAGCTGGGGAGCACCATGGGGGCACAGGGATCCCAACAGAATCCTGTGGCATCGCTGGAGCCCCTCCTCTCTGGGCTCCATGGGATTCCCACATTCTTTGGGTCACCATGGCCTGGCTCTGGCTGTGGTGGCGGGTACACAGACAGGGCTCCTGCCTCCAGCTGGGCTGGGTGGATACAGTGCTGCTTGCTCTGGTTTACCCTGAGCTTTCTGCCACAGCAAGGGTCTGCAGCCTGGCTTGGTGGGAGCAGGGGAGGCTAAGATGCTGCTGGAGTTGGACTGCTGCTGCCCAAGAGCATCTTCCTGCTGTTTTGTGACAGGATTTGGAGGAGCTGGAGGGAAATCCATGGATTTGCCTTCAACCCGCTAGGGCCAAGGGACACCCCATCCTCTGGTGCTCATCCCACCAGCCCTGGGAGGGACACAGGGTTAGAGGCATTTGAGGAGTGGATGGTGCTGGGAAGGAGGGATAGTGGTAAAGAGAAGGGGATACCTGTGGGCTCACATGTGTGAGCCTTCATGAAAGGAAGGGGACTGATGGTGGGATAGTGGCAGAAGTAACCAATTGCATGACGAATTGATTGTTGGGGAAGGAGCATCACAGAGCAGGGAAATCTCACAGGCACAGTGTCATGATCCGCTAGTACAAGCAGGGGTCGTGATGATTTGTTAACTGATCTCAAAGGGCAAAGAACAACAGGGAGAGGGGATTTCAGTGATAATCAAAACAAATGCACCTTTTATTGGGTGCCCACAGCAAATGCGATAGAAGGATTGGAAAAGAGATAAAGGATAGAGACAGAGAGAGAGAGAAAGAGGGGAAGGGGAATATAGCTACCAAATGGAGAGACGAAATCCTCGTGGTCCTCTGCCAAGAGATTTGTCTTCTTCTGTGGGGAGATCTCGAAGTCTTGGTTAACTCAGGGGTCTATTAGAGCCCTCCACCAAGGGGGGAGCAGGTAAAAGACAATGAAGAATAAGTCTATTGAAACTGCCGAGGGGGAACAGGTACAATGAAGGATAAGTGTACAGACAGTCCATGTTCTCAGCAGTGAGCGAGAGCAATTGTTTTCTTGGTCCAGGGAACACAGGTGCAGGCAACACTTGGCAAACATCTCGCTTCAGTCCGGCCAGCCTCCCTGTGTTAGAGTTATAGGGGTCTCAATCTCAGTCCTCGAGAGGGGGCTTCAATCTCCGTCCATCACAATGGTCGTGAGGTAGAGGAGGGATTTTCCATGGGGGACCACCAAATTTACCCCAGAAAGTTCATTTGGCCAAGAGGTGGGGAAATTAATGAGCTAAGCATGTAGAGCAAGCCACCCCTGGTCAGGCCCTGCTGGAAGCAGTGCACCATGGCAGCACTGCAAACACAGCTGCAAACAATCACTCGGCGAGCATCCAGGCCAGAACTTCTGTGCAAAGTCTTTTTGAGGTTTTTAGGGTTTCAGTCTCTGTCCTTTGCGATGATCATGAGGCAAAAATGCGGGAAACTTTGGACCATCTCTTACACACAGCCAGAGAGAGAAAAAAAAAACCAAAACAGAGAGAAAAAGGGAGGTGCTACTGAGCTCTAAAGACTTTAATCTGGTTAATTCTTTCAGCATGTGGTGTGCTGGCAAAGTGAAAGGAGGAGGAAAATACCTGTTTGTGGGGAAGAAAACAAAAATTGACATTTCAACTGCTGTGTTTCTTCTGAAATGAAGAGCAAGACCTTCCCCTGCCATCAGCCAGCAGCACAGACATGCTTGGGAATGGGGAAATTTTTATCTGAGCCTCTTCTTTTTCAATTCCAGCCATGAGAAACATGAGTTCAAGACAGTGTGAAACAATCTGGAGACTCATTGAATAGTTGTGTGGTCCCACTTAGAGCAGCAGAGACATAGCACAGCCTCCCCTGCTCCAGTCCTGCCAGGGATAACAAATGCTGGAGCTGTGGGCTTTGGGCACCTGAGCCTGGAGCGGAAAATCCCCTCTTGAGTTTTAGGAGGGTGCACAAAGTGGAGGTGTTTTGGCAACCATGACCCACAGAGCTGCTGGATTCCAGCACAGCCATGACCCCAACCATGGAAACCACCTCAGTTTGGAGCAACCTTTTGGAAGCATTTCTGAAGACCTGGGGAATTTGAGTCGACTCAAGTGCTGAAAGGGACATGGACAACGCTCCGGTTTAAAAAGCTCCTTCAAGCAGCACTGCTGAGAAAAGCCACTCTATGGCTCAAAAGGACCCAATGTTGATGACGTGTGAGGGCACCAGGTTGAATGATGGTGAAGCCATAACCCTTTTTTTTGAGGACAAAGCAAACAATTGAAGTCATCAGTGCCCTGGTCCAGGATGG
Organism: Irena cyanogastra; assembly: GCA_013397155.1. Taxonomy (NCBI): domain Eukaryota; kingdom Metazoa; phylum Chordata; class Aves; order Passeriformes; family Irenidae; genus Irena; species Irena cyanogastra. The sequence continues at coordinate 40,128 of VWZV01013921.1, read as the reverse complement.
GAGTGGGTGGGAAGGCATTTCCTAGGGGAAAGCCAGCACCTCTGGGGGCTCTGGCACTGATACCCTTCTGCAAAGGCTTTCAGCACATTTCTTGAAGAAACAGCTGGAAACATTCCAGAAGTAAATGTATCTGACTCCAAAAAATATCTTGCTTACATTAGAAGTGTCTGGATGGTGAACAATGTAGAAAGGAGAAAGTGTCATGGGGCAATTAATAAGCTGAGGCTGTACATGGTGGCAAGGAGAAGAAAATATTAGGGGAAGTGACAGACAAAGTCAATAAATAGTGGAGTGTTATTTGGGAAAGGTTTGGCACTTCTGCAGCTGGCTGGGCAGAGTACAATAGCTCTCTTGAACACTCCAGCACTCCGTTTTTGTCTAATGCCACCACTCTCTCCTGAAGCTGGAATTTGCCTGTCAGCTGCAGAGTGCAGGATGGAGACAGCAGGTTCTCTCTCCATCCATTCCCACATCCTTCTTCCCACTGAGTTGGGCTGTCAGGGGAGTGCAATGGTTTTTCTTTACAGTTCCTGCTCCTGAAAAAGTTTTAGGTTTTGAGAATTTTAAGGTGTCAGATGAGGTTTGTTGTGAAAATCAGGGTGGTGCAGGATCCAGCAAGTGTGAGAAGATGAGATCTGGGGTCTGTACACCCCTCCTTGTACACCCACAGCTAACAGCAGGTTACCTGATAGAACGAGCCCCTCCAGGGGGTTTGCAAACCCCACTGAGCATCGTGTGATGTGTCTTGGCACAAGGGACAAACCAGTCTCAGAGAGCATGGTCAGAGCTGAAAGAATAACTTAAGCAGGCAAAAAGATCAACCACAGGTTTTCCCTGCCAAAGGAGAAATATGACTTGGGACAAAAAATTTCCATGTTTGCCTGAGCAGAATAATTTGCAAATGCAATCAGCCATTTGGGTGATTGATGCTCCTTGCTCTGCTCAAATTCTCCATCAAAATTGTGAGGGGAAAAAAAAATCACTGCTGAGGAGAAACTCGGATCTCCGAAGTGCAAGGACACAGCCACACAACCCAGCACAGCCCCAAGGGAACTAACAAGAGTACAGAGCAGCATTTGATGTTCCCGAGCCTGCTCCAAGCAGCCCAGCTCCCCAGACCGGGAATCCGATCACGGTAACAAAAGCAAACAAACCATGGTTTAAATAGAAGCAAAAACGTTAGAAGGGAAAAACTAATGAGAGCAAATGTTTACCCCAAAAATGGGATAGTTTAGAAATTATGGCTGGGAGCCCACTCTCCAACATTTTTAGTTTCTGAAGGTTTGCAAACCTCAGCTGCCAATGTGGTCCTAGCCCCTCTGCCCTTGGACAGGTGACCTGCTGCAGATGCAGCTCCAGACACCCCAGGGGAGGAGCAGGAGAAAAGGTTCAATGCCTCATTTTGGGGCACATTAGAGAATGGTTTGCAATTTGCCAGCTAGTTATGATTAGAGCAGACACAGGTAAGGTAATTGTCATGGTTATGGACACACAGTCCATAGAAGAAGCTCAGGGGGGCATTAAGGAAAGGGAAAACACACAGACCTCAAAATGCACAGTTTTAACACGGATCCATACTGAAAACAAGTTCTTGCTAGTTTTAGTTAAAAACCCAACTTTGGGAGCTGCTTTGAGAAGATGAAGTTCTGGGATTGTTTGTGATAGGAAACCACAAGGGATTATGGAATTCAAGAGGAATCCATGAGCCTTCCAGTGCCTACAGGGTCTCTGGGAGAGCCAGAGAGGGACTTCGGACAAGGCACTGGACCCAAGGAATGGCTTCCCACTGCCAGAGGGCAGGGATAGATGGGATATTGGGAAGGAATTATTCCCTGTGAGGATGGGGAGGCCCTGGCACAGATTGCCCAGAGCAGCTGTAGCTACTCCATCTCTCGATGGTCTTTAAGGTCCCTTCCATCCCAAATCATCCCAGGATTCTATTATTAACCTGGCAGCAGCAGAGGAGAACGAGGAATTGGGGATCACTGCAGCAGCAGCCAGTGCTGACCTGTGAACACATCAAGGAGAGCTCAAGTACAGAGGTAAGAGATACAGACAAAAGAGATAAAAATGAAGATGCTGCCTTGTGTTGTGACTGCCAGGTTTATGTTTAAGGGAAAGACAACAATGTGATGACCAAGCCCTCCCACTGCCAGCCCTCCAGGGCAGCCAGCTCCGTTGCCTCCCTGAGCACTGCTGAGGTCAGCCAGACATACGAGCCACACCCATACATAGAAGAAACAAACCAGGTGTGAACTTATATTAATTTTATTCACATTTCCAGAGGAAATCATTGGTGGAGTGCAAGGTCACGGCTAGAGTCAAAAAAGCTCAAGTATTTGGTTTAAAACAGGCAGACATTTCTGAGGCTGAGCTGAGCCCCTGCTCTCTTCCCCTGCACGTGCTTCCAGTTCAAGTAACAGGTATCTCCAAAATAAGCTGGCCCATTACATCATGGGGGGGATGTCAAAAACTCCAAAGCTCTCTGTGGTATAAATCCCTAAGTAGGGCATGAAAGTAGCAGGCGGGAAATCTTGTACAGCTGATCTGGCTTATCCCTGGGCCAAGTGTTGGGCTTTTCCTTCAGCGGCAGTTCTGCTGTCAGCGATGCCAAACGCTCCTGCGATTCATTACCCAGAGCTGAAATTTGCTGCTACTGGATTATGGGGATGATTGTTGGTGATGGCACAGAAAAAATTTAACAGGACTCCCAGCCGAGAAGAAGAGAAAAGGAGAAAAAATTTGATTGCTTTGAATTTCAAAAACAGCAATATGGGAACAAAAACATAGCCAGGAATAAGATTTTAAGAACTGGAAATTCCTAATATCACTGCTTGCCTATGGGAACTTGTCACAGCTCCGAGTTGCTTCTAAGGAATGTATCTGTATTGCTAAGAGACTCCTGGGTTCAACTGGGCCAACAACTGGTTCTTGCTGACATCCAGCAGACTCAAAATCCTCCTAGTCCCAGCTGGCATTGAACAGCTTCAGTTCTGCTCCCCACAGAGCCACAACTTTTGGATTTTTGCTTCAGAGTGCACATTTCAAATTACACAAGGCATCAGATAACCAAAGGCCTCTGCAGAGCCCTGGCTGTGCCACAGGCCTGGAGCAGGACTGAGAACAGGCAGAGCAGACTTTGGACAGGCAGCAGGAACAACTCACTGAGACACAGTGGAAAGCAGGACTCTCTGACACAAATGGAACGGCATCAGCAACTGATGAATCCCTAAGTTATGGGGCTAAAAGATGAGCTGGTTTAGTTTTTTTTCTGTCTTGTAAATATCAGGGAGTTTTAAATGTGTCCAGTGGAGACACTGGAAGTCTTTTTGTCCTGTGAAGTTTCTGGATTTAACTGGAATACAGCTATATTTGGGAAAGGAGTGGGTAATACATGTGTGCACATTCTTGCTTGCTCTGCAAAGACAATTATCAGATTACAAAAAAAGGCACAAGAAACACATTCCTCCTTCTTTCATCCCTAAAAGGTTCCTCCTTCCCCTCTGCTGAAAGCACTGTGCTGGCTGTCACTGAACAACCTCCAAGTGCACATTTTCCTCTTTGATCCAGCTGGCTCGGAAGCCCCAAGGATTAAAGATTTCTCTTCTGTTTGAATAATGTCACTGACTAGAATCTCATTGCTTGTTTAACCGTTTCTCTTCATCCTCCATCTATATATAGTAAAAGAAATGGAATTAATATTGTATTTCAGTTTATTGCTAAAGGCAATCGGCTGTCCCTCAAATCAGGCTCCCAAAGGAAGGAGGTGAAACAGAAAATCTGGCAAGGACTTGCTTGCTTGAAACAAGAAAAAGGCGAAGTTGCACTTGCCCCACCTGGCTGGGTGTCACAGAGGGGGAAACTGGGGCAAGGAAGGGCTCAAGGTGATTTTGCAAGTCAGTGGAGAGCCAGGAATAAAACAGCCCAGTTCTGGGTCCTCTGTTCTAGTTGTCAAGAAACAATTTTGCTTTGTCCAGAAGGCGAGTTCTGTCAGAGGACGAGATATGCCACTTACAATTCAAGTCCTAACACTGACAGTGGATGTGCAAAGTGAGATAAAGGAATGTGACTCTTTGGTGAATATCCTGGTTATCATACTAAAAATGTATTTTAATAAACTAAATTCACCTCTTGCCTAATCCTTAACACTGCAATAAATTTCTCCCCTGCAGCTGCCTGGCTGATATTTAATGGTTCAGTTATTAAATATCCCACCAAACCTGTGTCTCCTCTGTGAAGGCTTAAACTCCTTAAATTCTTATTTAAAAAAAAATGGAAATAAACTGCTCTAAATATTATTTCAGGACTGAATTGCTTCAGTGGTGTGGATTCTACTTACAATTTAAGGAACCTTCTGCTTCAGACAAGTCCCAAGAACCTTCTCAGCAGCAGGATGGTTGGACAAAGGATGTGGGTGACTCAGGAAGGGGAAAAAAGTGTGTTCCTTGTATCACCACAGTCATGGACAGCGTGTTCACTCTGTTCCTGACAGCTCCTGGGAAGCCACGCTGGCAGCAGAGATGCCAAGGGAGTCTGAGGTGCCTGTGGATGGATTACATCACCATGCAGTGCCCTGAGACACCCACACAGCCTGGCAGAGGCTGAGGGCAGAACCTGCCTTTGGCAGCACCAGGTCACACCCCCAGTGCTCCCAAGGGTTCCCACACACAGGATTCAGCCTGGCAGCTACGGGGGAGGGGCTGCAAGGGCTGCCTGAGCTGAGGTGGTTCTACAACAGCCAAACAGCCATCAGGAAGAGTGGCCAGAGGGAGAGCCATAAGCTGCTGCTGCCAGCAGTAAATGGGAACACCGAGCGGAGCCCAGCAGCACTCACTGCATCCGCCAGGGCTTCCATGGGAAGAGGAGAGCTCGGGAAGCATCCATGTGGAAACCCCCACCCAGGATGTCCATGGGCATGCTCTTTAAACTGGGCTGCTGGAGCAGGAACCACCTGTGCTCCCACCCAGGAGAGCACAGGCTGTTATGTGCAGGAACACAGTCCCAGGCTCCACTCTTTTCCCCGCACACAGCAGCTCTCTCTCTCTCTTGGGAAATAACTGTTCCCCCATTTAGCCGTTTAAGTCCTGATTCCTTTCCAATCTCACATCCCTGTGTGCTCTGCCTGCTCCCCTCCCAGAGGCAGAGGAGCTACTGCCCTGCCCTCCTGCTCTCTGGCAGAACACACCAAAGTCCACCTCAAGGGGCAAAGGCCAAAGCACTTCACATTCATCAGTTTGGATGGTTTAAAAGAAAAGCCATTTGTTTTCTAGGAAATCTGTTTACACACACACTCTGGCCACTGCTGGCTTTCCAATTCCTATTCCTAGCATTTGGCTGACAGTGGAGAGGGCAAGAACAAGCACACACCTATCCCCAGGTGCTCCTGATTGTGCCATTTTGCCAGATGATGTTCCTGGCACAGAAGGAGCTGCAGAAAAGCACTGATGGGAGAATTACAGCTAAAACAGATCTCTTGGTCTCCAGCAGCAGATGCCCTTATGGGATCTTTGCCTACCCAAAGCCCACCTGCACTGCCCCTGCCTCCTGACAGGGAATGACAGGAATGAGGACATTTTGCTTCCTGGCAGAACCAGTGCAAGCCATTCCTGATGGAAACCCTCTGCCCATGCTCCCTTCCTGCTGGGGTTTAAGCAGCCCAGCAGCCAAACGTATCACAACAACCAGGATCAATAGGAAAAACTGGAATTTAACAATCAGTCCTGAAAAGGTCAGCTCCTGAGTCACAGCAGTGAAAGATACAGGGGAATTGCTTTGAAGTGCATCTTTTTCCTTACTCTTTTATTACACAGAACACATTAATCTCGCTGGTGATCACTCAGTCTTTCAGGCACTATCACTGGCCACAAAGCCAGTTCTACTCAAAACTTTCTTGTTGCTCCTGCAGCTCCACCAGTGCTACCCTGGATTCCCCTTAGAACTGGAGGTTTCTTTTTTATCTCAAAAAGAGACTGATATATCAAAACGAAATTCAATTACAAAATATAATAATATCCTCTTCTTGGAAGTGAAGCTGCCCCATATTCCAGACTGTGGCAGGATTTTTATAACCTCAAACCATTTTTACTAAGTTCTACTTAAAATACATCAGAGTCCCAATCCACCTGTCCGGCATGTTGTAATGCTCGCAGCTGAAGATCCATTCCCTGCCAATTCCTCCTGGATCTGCCAAAGGCCTCTTCTCAGTTGTCTTCTGCAGACTTGAACATGAGGATGGCATTGTAGATCTTCAGAGCAGGGCCCAGCTTGATGCTGAGTATTTTAACAATGTCGTTCTGCTTGAGGAGCAGGAAGGCCTCACCGTCAATCTGCTGGAGAACACAAACAGGACAGTGATTACCCACCAGATTACAGGCAGGATTTCCACTTCTGGTCATTCTGGGATTCTTGCCTAGTTCTGGCCCCTACACCCCATGATGTCCCCTTTGCAAAGGACACAGACCTCATCTCACAGATTCTCCCTAGGAATGGAGAAGCTCCATGTGTCCCGCCCATGGCAGAGGTAGAATGAGATGAGCTTTTAAGGACCTTTCTAACTCAAACCATTCCATGATTCCATATGCTATTTAGACTAAGGCATAGTGAAGATGCAATATGGCTGGAAAAACACAGTCTCCTAATCCATCAACAAGGACATATATTTGATTAGATGCAAATTAAGCAAATTACGAACACAATACCATGTGAAAATACAGGATGCTGTAGGTAGCAGTGAGTAAAATCACGACACACTGTTTCTGAAAAAGGTTAAAAAATCACTCAAGCAAGAACATCCACAGAGACAACATAGATATAATTAATATAAACCCCAAATGCTGCAGGGATGAAGCCAAAGATTAATGCATACAGACAAACAATATGTGTCTCCCTAAGTTATTCCATTAAAGTCCATTTACAGAGACTGACAGCGTCTCCTCCTCTCACTTGATGCTTGCCAGTGCAGCACACAGCACTGGACACTCAGCCCAGCCAGAATAACAATTCTGCTATTTTTGTAGTCTTCCCAAATAGAATATTTTTAGATGTCAATGCCTGGTGGAAGAGGAAACACTGAGTAAACTCAGAGAACACATAATTAAAGCAAAGAGCTGGGAGCCAGGAGATTTTCCCACTTCTCACCAGAGAAGAGACCCTCAGCAAGTTACTTAACCTGCCACAGGTAACTGGGAGTAACTGGGAAGTTAATTCTTGCACTGGGAATGACAGCAGCGGTCCCAGTCCACCGATGGCCACATCATGTCCTTGAATCTTATTTTCAAGCTGCGTCAAGTCTACACTGCTGCAATGAATGTGTTAAAAACAGCTTGAAACAAATAGGACTGTGCTGCTTAAATTAAATAACAGAGTCAAGAGGAGCAGAAAACTGCTGGAAAACAGTCCTACATTTCAAAATGGTTTTGTGTCCAATATTATTTATTCCTATGCTTCATTTTCACTGCCTTTCCTTACAATTGTTTATTTTAAACAGTCCTGCTCTGAACTGGACCTAGAAGCAAGTCTGTGCTTTATTATTCATTCCTTTGTTCCATCTCATTTGGATGGGATTTAGAATTCTGTGCACAATTTGTTCTCTTTGCTCCTAATGTAAGCAGCAACTTATCCCCCTCCAGCCTCCCACCAGGGAAGTCTGCAAGGGATTTATTTATCCTGGACATGGAGCACTTGGAGGCTGATCCTGGACAGTGTAGGAGAGTTCAGCTCTCCTGTCACCCACACCTGTATTCCGGCCAAAGCCAAACTGCTAAAAGGGTTTTAATTTCAAACTGACAACGTGGTTTGGGCATAAGCTAGAAAAACAATACAAGCCCCTCTGAATCGGGCATAGGGAATCACACTTTGAGGCTGCAGAAAATAAGGATTAGAACAGACTGTGACTATGGCATTCTCAGAACCAGAAAGCATCCACTGTGTGCAGTACCAGAAGAAGTAAAATGGAGAATGGTTGGATTTATTGGGACATTTGCTGGCACATCTCACCTCTGAATACACCTTCCCTAGAAATCCCTTTAACACAGCTACAGTGAAAGACGGGTTCGTTTGAACAAATTTCACCATTATATTCACTTTACGAGTATTCTACTCTATTGTCACATTGTGGACAGTGCTTTTTGCAAGCCTCTATTTCTTTTACTTCCTATTTTGTGTGAGTCTGCACAGTTTTTAAAACAAGGATACACAAAACACAGACACACAAATCCACAAAATGCACTGCAGCCTGATTCCCCCTGAAAGGGAGCCACCTCTGGAGCAGACAGCAATTACAGAGCTGCCCTTTCCAGCCACTGCCTTGCAGGAGGAGTGACTCCAGCCCTTCCATGGAGCTCTTACAGTCACACAGGAGAGCTCTGAGGACAGAATCTCAGAACCATGGGATGGTTTTGGTTGAAAGGAACCTTAAAGCTCATCTTTTTCCACCCCCTGCCACAGGCAAGGACATTTTCCACTACACCAGGTTGCTCCAAGCCCTGTCCAACCTCACCTTGGACACTTCCAGGAATGGGGCAGCCACAGCTTCTCTGGGCACCCTGTGCCAAGGGTCTCCCCACCCTCACAGGGAGGAAGTTCTTTCTAATCCTTACCCTCCTTCAGGTTAAGGCCATTGCCCCTTCTTCTGTCATTCCTTGTCTAAAGACCCTCTCCAGTTCTCCTGAAGCCCCCTTAGGGACTGAAGGGGCTCTGAGGTCCCCCTGGAATCTTCTCTTCTCCAGGTGAGCACCTCCAGCTCTCCCAGCCTGGCTCCAGAGCAGATGGGCTCCAGCCCCTGGAGCATCTCTGTGGTCTCCTCTGGAGTCACTCCAGGAGCTCCACATGCTTCTGATGCTGGTGCCTGTCGCCCTGTCCCAGAGGATGAAGAGAAAGACTCCAAGGTTTCTTTGAATCAGAAGGCTCTTTTATTGTAACAATGCAATCTCTTTTATAGAGTCTTTCTCTAACAGTTATTTGATTGGCCAAATGACACAACATCTCTCTACCACCATGAGATGAGACAGAGTGAGCATGTTTTGAGAACACACACAAGGATAGAGTAAACTAAAGTGAAAAACAGCACCTGTTACTTTGAGAACGTGAGATGCTTACAAAACCTCTACCAATCCTTCCCTGAGAACATGAAATTCTTCAAAGAGATGTTCCTTAGGAAGGAAATTGCTTTCCCTCGGGAAAGTCAGGGCTTGCTGCTGAATTTCTCTAAGTCCCACTGAAAGTCAGCCCCACAGGTGCCCATGGCTGAAGGCAGCTCTGCAGGTGGGGAATCACCTGAGCAGGACAGAGGGGAAGAATTCCACCCCCACGAGCTGTTCACACTGTGAGATGAGTCCAGGACAAGGTGCATCTGTGCAAATTCATCAGGGGCTCCTAAAGAACCTCTAAGTGATATCTGCAATGCAAGTGGAAGCTGAAGCACTCAACAGATCCTTGACTGTGATGCACCTACAGAGCTGTGCCAAAAACCAGGACAGCCATACCCTGTGCCCATGGAGGTCTCCCAGAGACCATGGTGAACATACCAGGAATGGGACCAGAGCTCAGCCCATGGCAGTATTGACAGGACACACCTCACACAGGACATGTTCTGACTTCCCAACCTCTGCTTGTCAAAATGAAAGGTTCCCCTCCTGCTCTCAACCCAAGCCCATGGGGGAAGCCAGCGATTCCCGGGAAACTCTGTGCCTGCCAGGCTCCCCAGGAGAAGCAGGCACATGTCCTCGTTAGGGGCAGCAGATGAGATCCTCACTAACCATTCCAACAGGGTATCTTTAGAGCAGTGCCAAACCCACGGCACAATGGTCCAAGACAGGATGTTAAGCATAAGCTCTGTGATTGGAACTGCAGGGGAAATTTAAAGCAGCGGGATGCAATTAGCCATGGTGAAATTCAGCTCCATGCTGAGGCTGCCTCCTAAATGCCACTGCTCTGCAATGGAATGGCTGAGCAGGTCTGAGCTCTCTGCCATAATTCCAGGGATCTGCAGCACAGGGTCTGGGCACACCCCACTTACCTCTTCCCTGAACACAGACGCTTGTTCTTTGCAACCAGGTAAACGCTGGATAAAGCTCACCACCTGCAATTCATGTAAGAGAAAGGAAACACAGACAATTAAAATGAGACATCATCAAGAAAAGACCTCTTATTTCTGTATGAGAATTCTCTATGCAAGAATTTTTAAAACTTTAATACTCAAAACTCTCACATTAATGAAGGATATAGACGGAAAACATTGCTGGGTTGCTGCTGCAACTCCTCTGCATATTTTCGTTACCACCAATAAGTGCCCCTATTGCCATTTGACCATTTCTCTCCCTGTAAGAATCCAGCTTCTCCACTCCTCTAGAAGGTCCTCACAGAACCAACATTATTTTTCCAGATAAAAAGCTGTATATGGCTTAGACTACTTTAAATTCACTCACAAGTTCACTTTCTCTACAGTACTGTTGGAAAGTAAAATGAACATGAAAAAAGGATTTAGACAGTTTCCCAAGGTGACATGCCTGTAAGAGACAAGATAAACCAACTGAATGAGCACTGCTGGTTTACCAACATGCAGGGGCAGAAGAGCTGGAAGGAAGAAGGAAGGCAGAAGAGAAGGAAAAGAGTTTTGTTTTCATTTCATCTGTGCTGGCTGCACAGGATCCGCGGAACCAAGAGGATTAAACAAGTAAAAGTTAATTTTACATTTTACATTAGGGAAAACCTTTCTAAGCAAGAATCTGTTAACATTTGGAATAATCTCCCTGGAGTCACACAAACAGCCCTGGGGTTACATTATATAACACCAAGGAGTGTGAGGAGCAGGCCTGTGTGCAGTTGAGAATGACTTAATGTGCATTGTCTTCTCCAGCTGCAGCTTCACTGGTTCACAGGAGATCTGTATATAGAGGCATAATCAGATCACACATCTCCTGTTAATTGGATGCTCCCTTGCAGGAGCAGCTCTGCTTCATGAGGCATAACCATGCAAGTTGTTGCAGATGTGACCTTTCTTCCCTGTACACAAACAAACAGCTGGGAGGGGTGACTGTCAGATACAGGCTCCCTTCAACTCAAAATTGTCAAAGTCCCTCCTAAATCACATCCCTGTACCTCAAGATCATCCTACTGCTAGACTTGGAGTCATTCCCTCCCCCCAGTTCCAGCCAGGCAGGAATGGGGCTCTCAGAGTGCCCTCCAGGTTTGCTCTGCCCTGGTACGAGCAGCTCCGACTCTCGTGGTTTCTGTTATGTAATCTGAAAGCAGAGCATCCCTCTCCTTCGTTCTCCTCTTCTGCTCCATCTTAAAGGCAATCCCTAAAATCCACATCTCTGTTGGGCAGTGACTCCAAATTTTCTTCTGTAGAAGCATAAACTCCTATTAATAACCAATAACAAAACACTACTTTCCTTTGAGTCCCCCCATCTGCTAATAATTAAAACACAAATGAAAATCCTTCTGCAAGGTCTGGTTCCTTCAAGAATTTAAAAGACAGTTGGACCCTTGAGGCAAGAGCTGAGTCCTCTTTAATGTCCGTGGCACTGAGAGGCTGGCAGACATCCCCAGGGAATGACCTGGGCTTGGCTTGCTCCTGTATCCTTCCCTGCACAACTGCTGCTGGCTACTGTCACCAACATGGAGTGACAGACCTTTGATCTGCCCTAAAGTCCTTTGTAGGGACACTGCAAGCTCCCTGAGCCACTGGAGAGGCCTCTTGAGCAAACAGCAGCCCTGGGGTTTACCAGGAATGGAGAACAGAGAGGGAAGAAAGATGCAAGAGGAGAAAATGGGAGAGAAGGACACAAGACAGACCCCAGGTACCACTGAGCCACAGGGACCTGCTTGGCTGTCACTGCTGGGGAGGAGGGTTCCTAAACCAAGATAGGGCAGTTGAGGGACAAGGGAGGCTTGGGAGCACAAGAACAAAACACCACAGGAAACCAACACAATCTCACAATGGTGGCAGGGAAGCCTTGAACCCTGTGAAAGGCTGAGACTGGGAGGGCTCAAAGTGAGGGTGGGACAGGTGTTGGACAGGTTGTGAATATCTCAGTGGGATCAGAGCTTTTCTGTGAGGAGGCAAAAGTCTGCTAGCCTTTCCTGCTGTAACCATCCCATTGCTCAGAACTGTCTGCTGGAAACTCTTACACTCCCAAAGCACACTGGTGAAGGGAAAGGGCTTGACAAAAGCTTTGTGCAATCCTGAGAGCATCCTAGAAACTGGATGAGACGCTTCTGGAAGGTGCTGATGTGTGGCAGACATACTGAGATCAGCACAGGATTGATGGCCCGTGGTGACAAGGCAGCCCCACACCACACCCCTTCAACAGCTCCTGCAGGACCGGCCCCCTCTGAGGCCACAGAGAGGAGCTGGGTTAACTGGAATTTAGAAATCCACTCACACTTGGCACAAGGACAGTCCACCCCCTCAGACATCAGCATTTGAAGCAGGATTAACTAATGAACAATACAACTCTAGCACATCTTAATGTTCTTCTATGAGTCAATAGTCTGTGCTCTGAGAACATGACAGGAAGCTTTCAATAAATACCAAAGCTGCTTTAAAGTAACTACTCTTAGTAACTGCTCAGTGTTACCACAACTTTCTTAGCTTGAGGGCCCCTAAATACTGCTAGTGCTGCTGCTCTGCCATTTCAGCTGCTCTCAACCAGCAGAGAATTAAAGCAACGTTTTTTCCCCTAATGTCGGTTTTATAAAATAAAAACAGTTCTTCAGCCTGAAACCAAAGGAGAATTTCACACCCCCATTGCTCCTGTTTCAGATCAGCACAGGACTCCTTCAGGACTCCTTTGTGCAGCAGTGTTCAAAGCACAACCCAAAGGCAAATGTTTGCCCTGCAGGAAGATGTTGGGAGCCCAAATGCCGACAGACCAAATGTACTTTGGACTCCCTAAAACACATCAAGTCCTGCTGCTTTCAACTCCCACAGCTATGGCTACATTGCACTGCACATGCTAATCCTGCAAGTGCTCAGAGAGAGCCCAATTGATTCCTCTGGCAATTTGTGATGAACATAATTTGCAAAACCAGACCCACTTTAGAGAAATTCTAGATAAAACCTGTAATGACTTCAGCCAGTGCATTGTGGTCTTGCCACTGAGCTTTTTAATGTGCCATTCACACTGATACTGGCAGCCAAAAGTTCCCCAGTTGTTTCAGGCTGCAGCAGAGATCAGTTTATTCTGGGTTTGAATCACTATATCCAGTGCCCTGCATCTGTGTCTGTGATCCCTGCTCACACTCATCTGTTATCAAATATTCCAGTTAAATTTACCCAGCAGTTGCTTTAAAGGTCAACTGCAAAGGACAAATTTTATTTGGCTTGGATCCTGACACTGTACTTCCGTGAATCAGCCTCCTGTTTTATCCAAAAGAAAGAGATTTTGATTATCATGTCAGAGGATTATTTGCTTCTGACTTTATTGATTTGCTAAATGACCTTTTCGACAAATCATTGGAAGCTTTCTCAAAAGGACAGGAACAGTAAATCTTTCTGAGATTTTTTTTTCCTCTTTGGTTTGAATTTAATTCTAACACATTTTTATTAAAAAAACAAACAAACCCAAAAACAACAAAAAAACCACAACCAAAACCCAACACTACCAACAAACCACAACAACTCAAAAAAAAAGGACCAGGTTTTAAAAGATCAACACTAATTGCTCTGTCCTTTTTCCAACTGCTGTGGTTTTCATCTCCCTCATCACTTCAAATCCCACCAGACTCCTACCACTCCTCCAGCACGAAGAGCAAAGGCAAGATAGGATTTATCCGATGTTAAGAGACACTTAAGGAAAATGCACTTTCTAAAAGTCTCTGAAGATCCTCTCTGCATCATGAACAGCAGTACCTTTTTCCTGCTTTGCAGATTCCCTGCATCTTTGCAAGCACAACACTACAGCACATTTCTCTGGAATTAAATGTCCTGCAATTAAGCACCAGGATCCAAATTGTAACCACTTCCGAAGCGCAGAGAGAAATATTATTTATGCCCAAGGCATCAAGGCAAAAACCAACTACTCAGCACACAAAACATTCTGGCTTTTTCACACACCACCTAATTACAGGAGACATCTCAAGAGCTGCAGAGATACGTCTCCAGCTGCACAGCTATCTCTGCCAGAAATCAGGTCAGGCTGTGGGCAGTTTTGTTCCCAGGGAATCAGGCAGGGAGACGCAGCAGGAGTGGGCATGCACAGTGCAGCTTGGAATTCTCTGCACTGTAAAAGTGAATCAGCAGCAAAGTCACAGGAGAGGGGGAGGGAGCTCATCAAAACGGAATCTGCTGTCAGAATGATGCTTCAGGCCTGAGGATTGAGAAATCGAGGGGTAAACAAACAGAGGGAGGGAGGGAATCCTGTTGAGGGCAATAAGCTGTGGATACCAGAGGGTTCCTTCCCCTCCCTGATAAAGGGTTTTGGGTCTAACTTCCAGCTGAGTCAGCTGTGGCACACGCACAGCAAACAGAAGAGCACTGCCTAGGAGAGGGAAGGAAATAAAGACGTCTCTCAATTAGCACTCTAGAAGAAGAGTGCTCTGGAATTCCTGCAGCCCGGGAGAGTAGAACAGGGGAACAGGGAACAGGTAACTCACCTCCTCCACAGTCCATCTGGCAACTTGTTTGGCTGTCAGGCCCGAGACCTCCGGCAAGAGCCTGCAGTGCTGCTCCCAGAAGAGATGGAGGCGGTGCGTTGGGTTAGAGGCCAGGGAAGGCATGAAGATAGACTGGTGAAGGGCCTGCTGGAGATCCAAATCAGGGCCTGGAAAAGGAAACAAGACAAGTAAGAGCCAGGCTTCAAGCAGGAGAAGCTACAACAAAGCAGGAGGAAGGGTCACAGCCTGGAGAGGAATGCAAGGCAGGGTGAGCAGAGCCAGGCACAGCTACTGTGTGGCACACAGAGCTTTCAGGACGTTCTCCCCCTCCTGAGCAGGAGAAAGGGAAAAAAAACTACAAGACTGCCAGGCTGGAGGCTTTATTGTTCGCGTCTTCCCTGGAAAATGATGTCATGCTGCTAACACAGAAGATGTTTGCAGCATTTTATTGACAAGGTGGAGAAGTTCGGGTAACAGCATCCTCGGCTGGGAACTGATGGCACCATTCCAGCCCCAGCTGTAGCCAGAGCTTCCTGCTGCCAGCATGGCCTAGGCTCGCTCCCCAGGAGACTCCCAGGCCAGGAGTGCTCAAGGTACCTCCAGACATCAACAACCTCCTCTGGTGTCAAGTGACAGAAGCTCTGAAAACCAAGGCAAAAAAAGAAGGAAGGAATCACCCCTCCCTAATGAGATCATTGGAGCAGTGCAGAGTCATGGTCCTGCAGGGACCTGCTGGTTATAAAACAGGAAGCCAGGCAGAGGACGGGAGCAGGCTGGGAAGCACTCCTCTGGTTTACAGCAGCACGGAGGGCTACCTCTGACCCCAGGCCCCACAGGCTGCCCAGCGCCATCCCATGGCATCCCCGAGCATTCCACTGTATCCCAGCCCTCGGGAAGGCTCTGTATGCCTGGAGCGGCCGCTGCTCTGCTGCCCCTGCTGCCTCTGCTGCTCTGCTGTCCCTGCTGCCTCTGCTGCCTCTGCTGTCCCTGCTGCTCTGCTGTCCCTGCTGCCCCTGCTGCTCTGCTGCCCCTGCTGCTCTGCTGCCCCTGCTGGCCCTGCTGCCCCTGCTGCCTCTGCTGCTCTGCTGTCCCTGCTGCTCTGCTGCCTCTGCTGCCCCTGCTGCCTCTGCTGCTCTGCTGTCCCTGCTGCTCTGCTGCCTCTGCTGCTCCGCTGCCTCTGCTGCTCTGCTGCCCCTGCCGCTCTGCTCAGCGGCTCTCAGTGGGCTGAGGTGTAAAGATGTGGGGAGTGAGCAGTCACTACATGGAAAGCACAAAAGAAAACAGCTGAAATACAGAGAAAAAGCAGATTCCCAGGGTTTGCCAGCGGCCCCCTAGCTGAAGGGGAAGCAGCTCTGGAGCTAAAGTCTGTCCTAGTGAACAGACTCCCTTGGCCGCAGAGCCCACCCAGCTCATCTCATCTCCACATCCCTAACGGTCACGAGAGAGCATCAAATAACATCAAATTTCTAATAATGAAACCAAAGGAGGATAAACAAAGCCTGAGTAAGAACTGCTCAGTTCAGGAGCTCCTGGTGATGAGAGGGCACAGGACCTGCTCCTGAAAGGGCTGTCACCCTCTCCTTCCCTGCTGCACTGCTGCAGTGGTGGGGACAGACAGCACCTGGTCTTGTCCTCACCTCCTGCTCCAGGACGTCACACTCGTGCCCAAGGTCTCCCCCACTGCCACATCCCTGCTGGGTGGGCCTTGCTTCCATCTCAGACCAATTCCTTTTCTCCACTAAGCACAAATCCTTGGACTAAGCAATGACCTAGACAAGTGACTTTTCCTCTGACGAAGAAGCAGTGATCTCATAGTTTAAATGCAGCTGGGAGGAAAGCTCTGGGTAATTGTGAAATTACGGGTCAGTGGATGACTGCATTTCCCTCCCCTGATTTCCATCACTCCATGGAAGGTGAATGTGAAGGGAGAGTGGGCAGCTTTCCCTGCCAGCTGGAACTGCAACTTGGAGCTGGCAGATGCCTCAGCTCCGACTGCAGACCTCAGCACAAGGTAAAGATGAGTATTAAAAAGCCCCAAACATCCAGGCACCTGTCCCAGTTTGTGCCTGCTTAGCTATTTTTGATTGGAGACTTATTACCATCTTAAATCCTCCTAAAAGCCTGGTCAGCTCCATTCTCTGAAATGGCTTTTTATAGTAAATCTGAAAGTTAAGCATATGGTTTGCTAAAGTGATAGCAGAAAGCTGCTCTGAAAACTTAACCTGTCACATACCAGGAAAAAAAACCCCAGTGTTTTTCCATTTAGCTTTTCATTTTCTTTTTAATCCTTATGAGAACCTTTAAAAAGTCCTCAAAGGATTCAGAATATGTTTTTAAATACTTATAAGGGTCTAAAAAAGGGGCTGATGGAACATAAACTATCTGCTAAGTTTTGATAAAGTCTCCCTTGAGCCCTGTGCTGGCTCTGTCACAGACTGTTTGGGAACCCCTTGTCACTACAGAAGAGTTTGCAGTGGCACAAAAACCAGTGCAAACTTGTCTTCTCAGTTAATAAATACAAGACTCCACTCTACAAAGTCTATTAAACCTTTCACTTCTAAGTAATTTTACCCTTTCTCTTCATTTTAAAGGAAGAAAAAATACCATTGCCATCATCTCCAGCATGTGCTTTCACTTGACTGTGGAATCAAAGACAAAAAAAGCAATGCTCCTCATGACTGTGGGAATATTGCAGAGACAGGCACACACAGAGAAAGAAGGAATGAAAATTAACCAACCTTTCCCATTGCTTTCCTGTTTCACCAGCTGAAACTTGATATAGGCATGTGAGCACCCAAGCCTGAAAGCAACAATTACAAAATATTTCAGAAGATACAGAAATGGATGTAATTTCTTCTCCATACAAAGATAAATTGGATAAAGATAAATGGGATTTATAGAAACTAAAAACTTTTTCCTCTTAAAATAAGCAATAGCTCCATCCCTGACCTCCCTCTGAGATAAGGGCTGTTCTATTAAACTCATGGCCAGAACTCAGATCTGAGTTTACTCCAGGAAAGAGAGGGCCTAAAACAACAGTAGGAAGGGAGAAGAATTACTATGTCATTCTAAAACATTCTGCTGCAAAACTTTGATCAAATTGGGCTGTTTGTTATTTACACCTTTATTTCAGATACAGCAGCAGTGTCAAGAAACACAACTGTTAATGCATGAAAATACATCACAAAACTCTTGTTTACGTTTTTGGTGTGGCTTTGATGTCTACAGAGGAATCCTCCTCTCCCCAGCCTCTCTCCCGACTGTTTTCCGACTGCTCTGATGGAGTGTGGATGCTGCTTTGACACCACTTTTCGCTGTCTGGTGCAGATTTTCTGGAAAGACAGATAAATTACATCCTCTGAGCTGACATCCTCTGTTCCCTTTTCCCGGAGGAAAGCAAAGCTGGCTGCTCCTGGCAAGTGAGAGCAACAACCACCACCTTGTGGCAGAACTTTCCTCTCCCTTCCATGAGTACAAAGTGCTTTGTTCCTCTTCTGAAATAAATCAGCCTCTGTGGACTCAGGCTCTGATGACAGCAGCTACAGGAAACCACTGTGTTATGGTGAATGCAAGAGATTTGAGATTTCTGAATCTCGATACCTCTGGATAACATTTAAGAGTTTTCATGACTAAGTTTGATGCATAAACTGAGCTCCAGAGATGGCCAAGGGAGGACAAGCAGCAGGATGATACCAGATTTGCAGGCTGAATTCAGACCTCCCACTATCAGGAAATTAAATACTTAGAAGAAAAGAAATGCAATACAATTCTAAAATGACATTTATTCTGTGAGAATTCAAAATCTCCTGAGAGCTTTATGATAAGAATGCCATTGATATGCAATCAATTTTGGTGTGGAAATTTTGGTATGGAAATTAGGGAATGAAGATGCCTGCATAGTTGTGGCATGGGAGGAAGCAATTCGGCCATGAAGGCTATGGAGGAGAAAGAAGCATTCATTCCTTTTCATGGGACAAATAGATCTTGAAAATGTTATACATCTAAACAAATAGATGAACTTTAAAATATAGATAAGCCTTCACATACAACAAAAAACTAAAGTACTGCTGGAGTGAGACTAGATTTGTGAAGACTAAAAATGATCTTAAAAAATCCTTCATATCCTGGTCCATCCCATGGCAGGTTTAACCGACTCCTGCACTCCAAGAACTAAGGCACAGTTTCCTTCAATGCTGCTCAATTGCAAAATTTTCTTGTAAGTAAACGAAGTACCTGAGAGTGCTCAGCTTGTTTGCCCTAAGTGATACACACACAGTACTCAGCCGACCAGGGTGGATCACGGTTACAGTTTAATAGTGCAAAATAACCTTGGCTTGACAGTTTTAGGACAAGAAACAAAGGAAAAGAACATATCTTAAATTGAAACAGCAAGGAAAAATTTATGGAGACAGAATGCAATTTCCTTTGTT
The DNA here is from genome assembly GCA_013397155.1 of Irena cyanogastra. Lineage (NCBI taxonomy): Eukaryota > Metazoa > Chordata > Aves > Passeriformes > Irenidae > Irena > Irena cyanogastra. The sequence goes on along the minus strand of VWZV01013921.1, from coordinate 21,100 downwards.
GGAATGTGACCAGAGCACCAGGATTAAAGAATCAAGAAACTTATTAGGGCATATGAGGGTATAAAAGTGCACTGCTCCGTGTTAAGAGTGTCTGGGGCACACGTCAATATTACAGACAGATGAACTCAATGCTCCACTGTGTTGCTGCCAATTCCAGTAGTTTTCATCCTTGTAAATGGTTTTGCTCCCCTGTACCTGGCCAAGAGTAAAATCCAGCTCACCTGGATTGTGAAGAGTCACCCTGAGAAGACTCCCCTGCTCCCAGCAATGGGCCAGGGCTCTCCAGCCTCCTGGCTTTCTGCATGATGTTCCCAGGGGAAGGTCTCTCCCCACTCAGCCGGTCCTGTAACAGGTTTTCTCTGCTGAGGTTCACATCAGAGTATGGGCAGCCAACTAAGCTGTGACAGAGAAACGAAAAAGAGAGAGGGTAATGAAAGCTTTACAGTCATACAGTCTTCCCCATCTCAGGAAGAGAAATCCATCACAAACCCAGAAAAAAATAAGGCCACAAACTCTCAGGAGGTGTTGTTACCCAGCTCTAGGTGTGAGAAAGCAGGGGACTATATAGCAGAATTAAAAACCCAAGTCATGTTGTTAAAGAGCCACCACAGAGGACAAGAAGAGCTCATCCTCTGTAACCTGCTTATCAGAACAACATTTTAAGAATCAACACTTCTGCAACTTTCAGTCTGAAAAATTCAAAGCCCTTTACTACATTATAAACTACCAGGTCTTTTGACCTCCCACCTGAGATTGTTTTCTTGCTCTTAAAATAATTTACTTGAGAAAAAGCTTCCTTTTCCAAGAGCACACAAGAAATCAAAAGGCAGAGCATAAAACACGAGCAACCTCTCCTCACTTATACTTTAACATCCTACCCATGCCCTCTCCTCTTTTACTGTCTCCTTGCATGTTGTTCTTGGGTATGTCATTTCACAAAAAACTCCTTCAGTACTGCTGAAATGTAGAAACTGGAGTGAATGAACATGTTTGCATTGCAGCTATCATGATTATAGTGGTATAAACAAAATTTATGATCAGACAGCCTACTTAGACACAAGAGGGAGCTGTGATTGCAGTTACAGCTATCTCCAGAATAACCACCCTATGATCATTTTAGTGCAGTGCAGTTGCTTGGTGCTACATCATCATTATTATTATTATTGTTATTATTGTTGTTTTTGTAGCTGTTGTTATTGCTATTAACAGGACTCATCCACATACGTGTAATGTGTTCCGTATCGGGGGCCCCGGACGTGCCCGATTCCCTGGCAGCCCGGAGTAGGACACGCCTGTCCCACTGCTCCCTCTGGATCTTCAGCACCTGAGAGTAGTAAAAAAAGGAAGATAAACAGATTTGCACATGAGAAGGAGACTGCACTTAGGAAATTATCCAGCATAACAAAAACACGTCCTGTATTTACCTAGAGGGACTTGCAGAGCGTGTCCAGTTTTGTCACACCAGCCCACAGGATGGATATCAGGGCTGTCTGCATCCACCCAGAAATCATAGTGATGGTCCCAGCCATCAAAATGTATCTGAAAGAAGCAGAAGTCTCAGGGAAAGACACAGCTCAGGGCATGGCTCAGCTTTCATGTTAACCTCCCGCTTTGTTTCACCTTGCTCAGCTTGGGGCTGATTCATTCAGTCTTTCAGATCAATCTTTCAGTCACACGCAATCATCTCTGTGCTCAGTCTAACTTTTTGTTTTCCTGCATCTGTATTTCACAGAATAACCAGGTTCTGGTGATGCAGTCTGTCACCCCACAGCCCGTGGGGTGCTCAAACATGCAAAGTCTGAAGCTATGCAAACACAAATGCTTATTTGTTTTTTTTTCTGTGGATCCCCAAACACCATAAATGCCAACAAGTTCAGTGAGTTTTGCAGTGAACGAGCTGCAGTTTTCTGCTGGATGAAGAGATTGGAAGTAGCTCAGATCCAGGTTGGGTTAACAGAGACTGAGAATCACTGGAGTTTAAAGGCTACTGGGTTGTTCATGCAGAAAAGTTTCAATGTACGAATTGGGGATCACGGCACTATGAACTTGCAAAGCTTGGCTTTTGTTCACAGCAATGAGACTCAGAATCAACCAGATAATGGGGAGTGATCTCCACTCTTGCCCATGTAATCATCCTTTGGGAAGGAGATCTGTGGCCATGGAGTCTCCATCAGTGCAGCCTCCACTTTAGCTGGCTCGTACTTAGTTCATCAGAAGCCAAAGCACAATAGATAATTTGGGCAATACATTTGCATGAAAAGACTAGGTTAAAATGCATTTATGTGACAAATCTGTACTGGAGAAGGACACTGCTTCCCACATGTACCAGGGTTTAAATTGCTTTGAGTTTTCCTTTCCTGGTAGGAAAAAAACACAGCCAGGCAGCTTCCCCAGCAGAGCACTCATGCTGCTATCAATCACAGAGATCACATGGAAAATGCCAAGAGATGGGACATCACACTGTCAAGTGCTAGTTCAAAACAGTTACATTAGAACAGTGACTAACACCAAGCCAATTCCATCAGATTTCAGCAAAACAAAGCAACAGGAACCATTTCCACCTGGGCAGCCCCAGAGGCCACAGCAGCTGCCAAGGCTGTTGTTTGCTGCTCCTCGTTCCCAAGTGTTGTTTTCCCTGTGCTGCCCATCCCAAGATTCTCAGCACAGGCTCTGCACTTAGGAGCAAGGTCATACCTTAATGCGATGGTTGTCTTTGTCAATGATTGTTGCCACTCTTATCAAGATGGGATTTCGTCTGTCCACAGCCTCTAACTTTGTATTAACCTGGAATCCGTGAGGAGGACGCTGGAAGAGAGCATTGTAAGCAGAATGCTAAAAAGCCTTGGAGTTCAGAGCTGGTACCTGCTCTGAATGAAATGTGCTCCAGTTTCCATCCACCCCTAGCTGCCTTTGGAGCTCTGGGTTATCTCACGTGGCAGACTGTTCAGAGGGCAAAATCAGAGTTTCCAAGAGGTTAAAATCAGAGTTTCCAAGAGGTTAAAATCAGAGTTCCCAAGGGGACTGAGCTGAGCATTTGTCAGCAGTCCCAAACTGCTGGAGAGGCAGCCTGAGGTGGCTCAGCACAGAGGAGCTGTCCCAGCCAGAGCAAGAGACCCTTCCCTCACAGACAAAAGGCCAGGCACCCCAAGTGGCTCCACTGACATGGCCTCCCCAGCCTGACAGCACGCCTCCCACACAGCAGGGACATGGTCTTCTCTAGAAGAGGAGCCTGAAAGGGGAGAAATCTCAACAGTACATACAAATATCTCCAGAGCAGGTGTCAGAGGACGGTGCCAAACTCTCCAGGAGGGCCCAGTGACAGGAAAAGGAGCAATGGCCCTGAACTAAAACACTAAAACCTCAACATGACGAGGAGCTTTCCATGGAGGGTGGCAGAGCACTGGAACAGGCAGCCAGGGAGGGTGTGGAGTCTCCCTCTCTGGTGACATTCCAAACCCACCTGGATGTAGAATTCCTAACCCACCTGTGTCACCTGCTCCAGGTGACTCTGCTTTGGCAGGGAATGGATGATCTCCAGCCTCTCTTCCAATCTGACTATTCTGTGATGTCACACCAGCAAGGACAGTGGCCAGTTCTCCACTTTTCACATCTGAATGAGCCATTGGCTGAAGCCTCTCTTCACTACCCTACATCCTCCCTGGTATCAGCTACAGCTCCTGGCTATCACAATCATCCTCATTACACAGATTACTCCTTATGACAATGCCTGTGCTGCTCGTGAACAACTGCTGGGAGCTGCTGGGCTGGGACTCAGAGCAACTCTGGCCCCAGAGCCTCCCCTTGCAGAAGTTCACTCACCCTTTTCCTCAAACCCTGAAGACTTTGGGAAAACTCCAGAATGTCCTTCGACCTTATGTGTGCCCTTTGCAGCACCCTATGTAATGTCTAAGCAACAGACAGCTTTTACCAATTTTTCCATTTATCTGACTGCAAATTCCTCCTCTGACCTCCTCAGCAGTGGGTTATGGATGCTCATTCAAAACATGTCCCCCTTCATTCTTGCACAAAGAGGTGAAGATTTCAGCAAGAAATGATAAATTGTCTATTTGAACATGATGGGGTTAATGAAACGATTAAAACCACTCTTCCCTCCCAGTCTTCCTCACCCTTTTTACTGCCAGTGGCTGGGGGCAGGAAGGAGATGCACTCCTGAACTAAGGGGTTTAACTCCACACTTGAAGTTCCTCTTTGGTCATTTCACCTGGACACAGATATCTATCAATGCGCTGTCAGACACTGGACACACCACATAACAGACAATCTAAACTGCTTTTCTTTTCAAGGACATTTTATTGAACCAGCCAACCTTTTCTGTCCTCCTTGAAGAAGGAGCTAAGTGCTCAAGGTCCAAATCCTGCCCAGAAGAGAAGCCAGGCTCTTTGCCTAAGCCTTGCTGAAGGGTTGCTGCCCTTCTGACAATAGCTTATGAATGTTTTGGAGTCCAGGAGGATGGGCTGAAATAACAATGCTTACATTGGAGCTGTCTCCTGAGTTTTTGGGTGGAGAGGGCAGAAACACAGACCCAAGACCTGCTATTTGTGCTGATGACCTGTGTCTCCAGACTACATAAGACAGCTCTTTAAAATTGTTAAAAGCTAATTCAGTGAGAAATGCCTGTTCTGGCTCTCAACCTGCATTTTTATGTACTGATTTCCTGTAATTGCTAGCTGGAATAATAATAATTATTTTTAAAAAATCAATAGCTTTGCCATTTATTTGCACTTCAGTCCAACCAAGCCAGAAAAAATAACGAGGTTTGATCTTGAAAGAGTCCTATTAACTGCTGATATATCAAATACATTTTCTTTTCTGTCTCATTTTTGAAACACAGTTTTAGATGCTAATTTGCACTCTGGAGTTTCATGAGGGCCAGAATTGGTCCCTCTAGTGTTCTCTCAAAGCCTGATACCTGAAGGAACAGAACAATGGCTACAGAAATATCTGGAAAACAGGAAAGGAGACTGACAAGGCAGCTGCATCCCCCTTGGGAAGACACTTCACTTTGGAAGAATCCAAAGAAGGGAGTTCTCAGTACTGAACAGGTTCTCTGTCCTGAGCAAAGCCCTCTTATGATCAGATGACATTTCTCACCATACTTTAGACCCTGAAAATCTGAGAGAAGAAGCCGCAATGGCAGATCTTACAGAGGACTTGGGCTGGGAGTTTAAAGTTCACATTTTCCAGTTCTATTGGGATTTTAGGAGTGTGGCTCAAAAAAGCTTAGTCCACCCTTGGGGGAAACAACCGTGTCCCACTGACAGGCTCCACTCTTCATCCTGCCCCTGGCTCCAAGGTGTTTTCCAGCTATGGGAAACCTCAATCCCAGGGATGTTTTGGAGCTCCACTGTGCTGCAGATAACTCCAGTTAAAGCCTTACAGTTCTCTGAAGAGGCAAAAACTTCTTCCACCTCCTTGACACCACCTTGCAGCCTGCATCATCCTCATGTGGACACCTGCTGAAATCTGGCAATTATCAAATCTGTCTGGCTGGATTTCCTCCTCTCTTATCTGAGGGCTCCCTGATTGCTTTTCCTCCTCAGTCCCAAAGACCTTTCCATAAAAATACACAGGAAGGCAGCAGGTATTAACCTGCAACTCCCACTTCAGAAAAAGGAACCAAGACAAGTGTCACAATGGCAAAGAAGAGTTTTCAAATATATTGCAAAGTTTAGCAAGGTGAGCCAGCAGCGTGGAAGGAAAAAAATAAAATTAGAAGTACAGTTATTTTAGAGATTTTTGGTTTGTTTCTGCTCACAGTGAGATTCCAGATAAACACGCTGCAATGAAAGAAATAAAAGCTCATGATGCCAAGGTTGAGAGAAGCACCTTCACACTGTGTCTGCAGGATGTCCTTAGGGGTTTGGCAGAGATGCCCTTTCATCTGTTAATACATTTATTTCTGTGGAGGGCACAGCTGGCTCCTCCCCAGAAGGACTAAAATCTATATCAGCACATGTAAACCCTTGATATGAAGTTCTCTATCTTAATTCCAGCCTCACCAGCCAAGAAAGTATGGATTTGCACAACTACAATTTTAGAATTTTAGAAAGGTTTTTAAAACTTCATGTAGAGGGGATACTAGATAACTGCACTTTCTCCTCTCTGTGCCCTCTGTGAGGCACTTCCCATATACCTCTGGAAGCCACTGAAGATACTTAAGCCAAAACTTCTTTCCAAGCCAGCCTTCCATAGTGTTAAAAAAAAAAATAAATCTTGTAATTTGCTGTGTGTTTTTGTTTTAGCAGCACTGAGATGATCTTAAACTCAAAGTAAACCACAGTTTCACCTTCCTCGCACAGACAAAGTGAACCATACTCAAATAAAGCCTCTAGCAAAAGAAAAAAGGTAGATAACAGCACCTGAGCAAGAACTACCAAATTTCACCTACCAGTTTAAAGGCTCTTGATGGGGCTGCTTGGGAATTAGTTTCTTCCAAGTATTTCTCCCATGAAAAGGCTTTGGAATCCCTGTGTCCTGAAAAAACAGAGAATTAATATATCTGCAAGAAAAACCCCACATTTACTGTTACAAACATCAAAAAGTCAGCTCTGTGACACTGTAATTAGCACTTACAATGGATGGTGCTGGAAAGTGGCCTGTTTTCTCCTACCCACTACCTCCAGCAATCCTGCCAGTTCCCCAGTTTTACGTTGGGCTTGAACCCTGGTGAGTTCACTTCTGCACAGCTTAATGAATTCTTATTCTCTAAAGAAAACTCCAGTTATGAGCTGTCAGAGGACTCTGTGATGTGCAATGGCATCACTAAATTAATTTCCTGTTTTATTAACTACTCTATGTGTGAGCACCTGTAACAGTGCAGAACCTTCTCCTCTCCTGCTGCCTGCTCACCCAGGCTGAGTAAACCCAGCAACCTGGAGAGAAAAGGCTTCATGGGTGTGCTGCTCTAACAACAGTAGGATGTCTCTCCCTGGCACTTACATTTAAGGAACTGCTCTACTGTTTTCCTATTTCAGTAATGTTTACCCCCAGGACAGGTTCCTTTTGGCAGGAGGGTGCAGTGACTAAACATAGAGTACAGTCTGCAAACTACTGCATTTAAGTCCTTCAGCAGAGAGACCAGAACTGGCAGCAGGTTTTGTTGGGGGCACAGGAAATCCTGCTATGAGCAGAGAACTGCAGAGCCTAGCCCTGCTGAACCTTCCAGAAGCAGGGACAGATGTGGTGCTGCTGAGAGGGAATGTTCACAACCCCTTCTACATCTACAGCGAAGACACCAAAGCCAATTCCCCCAATGCAGAGGAAATGGGCAGTGCTTCCTGCTCCACTGAACCTGGAACACAGCAACTACAGGAATTCTTGCTCCAGGGCTGTCAGTCTGATAAATGTCAGACTTAATTTTTTTTATATTTGCTATTTTTAAGATGAATGAGCACTTCCAAGGCCTGAAAACAACACTGCTTTCCCTGTATGTTCTGTCCTCTCTTATTTGCCAGCATTCTCTTCATTTACAAATTCCAGTACAGTAGAAAGAGATGTGGATCCAGTTACTCCTCCATTTCCAGAAATTCCATCTAGGAAATCATTAGAGCATGGTGCTAACAATGCCAAGGCCACAGTTCAATCCTTGTATGGGCAATTCACTTAAGGCTTGGACTCAATGATTCTTGTAACCCAACCCAGAGCATTCTGTGATTTCCAGAAATCCCATCTAGGAAATCATGGTACAGATCCCTTTTTCTCCCAGCTCACCTTGAAGAAAATGCTGGAAATCCTTCTCACTTCAAAATCAAATTCAATTATAAATTACCAAACCCTGTTCCATTTTGTCCTAGGTTGCAAGATCTGGCTGGGGGTGTGATTCTATCCCCATCTCTCAGAGGTGGGGGAGTTATCTGCCGTTCTTTGGCCAGTTTTTCTTTATCTCTCCCACAGCCAATCCTCCCTCCAAGAGATCTCTGCTGTTCATGGCCACTGAGTGTCCCTGCATGGCTGAGAAAATTCCAGCATCCCATCGAGAGAGGCTCCGCCCAGGGGAGGAGCCAAGCATTCCTACCTGGATAGAATCTGACCCTGCCAGCCCCACAGCAGCCTTTTCCCACTGCATTCCCAGAGGAGCAGCTTTCTTCTCCCCTGCATTCCCAGAGGGAGCCCAGGCCCATCTCCAGCAGCCCTGCAGCTCCAGAGGAAAACTCCAGCCTTGTGGCTCCAGCAGAGCCACCCCTGGCACTGCAGGAGGGCTGAGCCACCATGGAATGGCACTGCCACCAACACCCTGACACACAGGGGGTCAGGTCATATTCTATCAGTGTTGTTTTGTATTACTGCATTTTTTTTTATTTTGTTTGCTAATAAAGAACTGTTATTCCTATTCCCATATCTTTGCCTGAGAGCCCCTTAATTTCAAAATTATAATAATTCAGAGAGGGGGGTTTTACATTTTCCATTTCAGGGGAAGCTTCTGCCCTCCTTAGCAGACACCTGTCTTTTCAAACCGAGACAGATTTCTTCAATGAACTACGAAACAACATAAGCTGCAGCAGCAAAAAGTAGGAAAAATAATACTGTTCAGGCAGTAAAGAGTTCTGAAGTGAACCTGGAACTTGCAAATTTGTAATTATGTGAAAGATATAGTTTGCAGGTTTTTTGGCTGAGGCAGGAAGTAAGTCTCACTTGCAACCTACCAGGTGGTGTTGTCAGTGGGGTTCCAGTTTCTCGGCAGTAGCCGACAGGACGGATATATGGGCTGCTCGTTTCACACCTGAATCAAAGAGAGAAAGTTGGCACCAGTCACATGGAAAGCAAAAAGAAAGGCAGGATTTCAAATGCTGTCTCATAGGCCTTTGCTGGGTGAGCAGATGCTTTCAGTGGGTGTGATCACGGTGTGGAAGACAAGCACTGCCTTGTTAGAATGTGTAACACTGGGTTTTCAAGGCATTCAAGCTGTCCCAAAAGAAAAGGGAAATACAAAGTAAATCTTGCAATGGTTTAGCTGGAAGGGATCTTAAAGCCCATCCTGTTCCACTCTCCGCCATGGCAGGGACACTTTCCACTGTCCCTGAGTGCTCCAAGCCCTGTCCAGCCTGGCCTTGGACACTTCCAGGGATGGGGCAGCCACAGCTGCTCTGGGCACCCTGTGCCAGGGCCTGCCCACCCTCCCAGGGAACAATTTCTTCCCAATATCCCATCCATTCCTGCCCTCTGGCAGTGGGAAGCCATTCCCCTTGTCCTGTCCCTCTGTCCCTTGTTCAAAGGCCATCTCCAGCTCTCCTGGAGCCCCTTCAGGCACCACAAGGAGTTTTCTTACCTCCAATGCTTCCCAGACAGCTCAGGCCGCCCCCGCTGGTTCTGCACTGAGCTGCCCAGCACCCAAATGGAAAGGGAACTACTGGGCAACTGGCTCTTTGTGAAAACCCCAAGTAATTATTCAGATGTCTAACAACTGATATAAGATCCCAACTTTGGGGCCTGCATTTAAAACAAAGCCAGTCTACCTTCAGACATGTATCAGAAATAGGATCTTTTACCAGTAGTCGTAGCGCTCATCCCAGTTATCGAAATGGATCAGCAGCCGGTTTTCCACCATGTCCGTGATGGTGGCGACACAAACCAGCGACGGGTTCTTCTTGTCCACTGCCTCCAGTTTCATCCCCAGACGAAACCCAGAAGGTGTGACAGGCTGAGGAACAAGACACCAGAAAAGGGAAATCAGCTATGTTCTTGGCCAAGCCATTGAAATCCCCCTTATAAACTCCTCTGACCCCAAAACCCGCAGACCAAAACACACTGCAGTGACTACCAAGGGGTTTGCAGACAGGATTTCCATGAGTTCTGGCAATGACTGTTACTATTACTAAAAAAGAGCTAATGTGGCTCAAAAAACAGCATTTCCAGGTACACCCACCACTGCAGACTGCCAGGCTGAGACACCCTGCAGTGATTTGGTGAGGATAATGGGCATTGCACATCCTGTTTTACTGGTGGAAAAGTTAGGAGAGTCTTCAAGGAGACAAAGTGACTGAGTGGGAAGTAGGGCAGAGCTGGGCCTTGATCCTACTGGAGTCAGTGACTGTCTATGTGCAGCTTCCAATCCACCAGCCCATGGGCTTTGTGTCATCCCAGTAACATGAAATGGGATGGAGGATTTCACAGGAACTGAGGTTAACAACCACTGAGAGAGCACCAGTGGGGAAGGATGACAACTGCTCAAGATCCATAGCCCCATAATGAATCCCATGGCACACATGAGCATGCTGTTGGAATCCAGAAATTATTTTGGAAATGATTAATTTAGATGAAAGTGACACAAATATCTTGACTGTATGAGCACAGTAAAACAGACGGTTGTAATATATTTAATAAATGGTTTAATAAATCTTTTCCTCCAGCATTAAGGAGGAAGGGAAATACAAATTCTTTCTCTGCAAAGTCAGTGACTGGGGAAAAGAAGAAAAACTGTACCAGTTTTCCTTCTTAAAAATAAAACACAACAGAAGTAGTTTGCATCTGATTGTACTGTGGTTGTACCTCTGACATGAGCATATTAAAACCACATAAATATTCTGGTGAAAACTCACTTAACACCAGACCTGTTGAAACCCCTTCTATTCTGTATCACCACTTACACTGCTGAGGGTCTTAAAAAGGCTTTTTGGAGCTGCTTGAGCTTTGCAGTTCTTCAGATAGGAAGTCCAATTAAATTCTCCCTCCTTGAAACCTAGGAAGAGAGAAAAAAAGATTGTTTTACACGGCCCTGGTACATTCTGGTGGGTTTTTCAGAAATGGAAATTACCTGGAAAGAAAATGAACTTTGCATGATAACTGCCCTGCTATGATCTCCAGGGGCTGTGCATTTCAGCTAAACCAGCTCTCTCTTTTTCACCATAATGCCGAATCATTAATCACAACCTTCAAATGTTTCTAGGAAATTGAATGCAGGAAAGAACTGAGTGCAGGAAAGAAGCAAGTTCTGAAGCACAGAGAGACATCCAATCCAGAGGTTCTACTGTAACTAATGTCAGTCTTTGGGAGTATCACAGAAAAGATATTTTGTGCTTTTGTGAGTCACTGTGTTAGTTAAACCTCTTCCCTTTAGCCGCTCAGATCGAGTTCCAGAATGAAATCACAATAAAAATGAAATATGCAGAGCCAGGACATCTTAGCAGAATTTATGGTTTCTTGAACACCGCTCTATTTTCTGTCATACCTTTAGGAGGAAGCAGCTTATGGCTTGTTTTTTCACACCAGCCCACAGGGTGGATGTCTGAGGAATCAGCATTAGCCCAGAAGTCGTAGCACTCTGGGTAACCATCGAAGTGCAGTCGCATCCTGTACCCCTGAACCTGCAGTCAGAGAAGCTCTGATTATCACCAAGGGTCACAAAGGAGAAAGAAAATTGCTAATAAAACACTCCCTCATATTTGCACTTACAGAGAAACTAACTTAGGAGCTCATTTATTTCTCAGAAACTCTAGTTGTATTTTAACTCATTTGCTTTCCCAGTTTCCATGCTCCTCTTTCCCCACTTTAAACAGCTGGAAATAGAACTGGTCAGTGGAACCTCCCTGAGCTCCTGCTTCCTGCCATGCACACATTCCTGGGGCACAAAAGCAGCCCCAGAACTATGCCAGATCAACCTAGATTTCACATAACTAAGGCTGCATAAAAGTATTCTGACTTGTTGTTATTTACTAAGTCTTAGGGCCTCATGGCATTGCTCTTTTTCATACCTGTTCACCACAGGCAATTAATAGGTTTGCTGTTCTCAGTTACAAGTGCAAAAATCTGCAAGTAGGATTTCAGGCAAAGATCCTTAATCACGTAACACCTTTCCTTCAGTGACACCTTGAACTCCCACCATTAATTAACTAACTAAAATACTATTATTCTTATGTTTCTACTTTTTATTGGGAAAAAAAATTCTGTATGTACATGGGACTTTGGGAATCAAAGACAAGAAAATCAACTACCTCAGCCACTGTGAGAACACAGAATCGAGAGGGGTGGTCAGGATCCACCCCTTCCAATTTCATTCCAACTTTAAATCCATTTCGGCCTTGTGGGAATGATTGATACTGTGAGGGAGGAAGAGATATTTGTTTTTAATTCCTAAAGACAAAATCTAATGCAGAGCACTCATAATATACTTAAAGCTTCAAATTTTTATATTTCAGGCTTCAAATGTTCAACTCAAAGAAGAAAATCCCACCCCAAGTGATTGCAGCTCCAACAGACAGGTGCAGGCTCAGGGATCAGTAATGGCACCATCACCATATTTCACATTTATTTGTTATTCTAATTAATCTCTCAAAACCACCAAACTGTTGCAATTAGATATGAACACATCTTTAAGCAGATGCAGAAATGAGCTCTTCTCAAACACAAAAGAATCCCCTTCCCAGCTCAATGCAGAATCAAAGAACTGGGAAAGCTACAATCACTTTGTGTCAGTCCAGACTCTCACCAATGGGAAACTCGTCATCTTCAAATGGTGAAAGGGACAAGGCAGGCTTGATCTGCAGCCCAGTTTTACAGTTATTCCAGAAAGCATTTGTTTTTCATTTATCTGCAGTCTTAATCCAAATGAAACAGTTGAAATACAGTAAAAGTTTAAAAGCACCCTGAACTGGAATTGCAAAATGACCCAGTGCAGGACTGCACCTTCCTCTTAAGCTCCCTCCAGAAGGACCAACAGCACTGGGCTCTGAGGAGCTCACTGGGAGCTGCACATTTAACTGGGGTGCAGAAGCAGCTTCACCAAGGCTGAACTCAGCCTCTGGCACTGCCATGTAACTGACACAATGCCCACCCTCCCTGCTGGCACCCAGCCAGTCAACCCACACCATTGCCTGAGCCAGCAGACTCATGGTTTCCTACAGTGACAGGCTGGGAGGGCTCTGTACAGTCACACAGGACATGTGACAGACAGAGGGCTGTCCCTCTCATGGTTTCCTACAGTGACAGGCTGGGAGGGCTCTGTACAGTCACACAGGACATGTGACAGACAGAGAGCTGTCCCTCTCATGGTTTCCTACAGTGACAGGCTGGAAGGGCTCTGTACAGTCACACAGGACATGTGACAGACAGAGGGCTGTCCCTCTCATGGTTTCCTACAGTGACAGGCTGGGAGGGCTCTGTACAGTCACACAGGACATGTGACAGACAGAGGGCTGTCCCTCTCATGGTTTCCTACAATGACAGGCTGGGAGGGCTCTGTACAGTCACACAGGACATGTGACAGACACAGGGCTGTCCCTCTCCAGCCGTCCTTGGAAGCTGCCTACCAGCCCACTGGTCCAGAGCAGATCCAAACAGCTGCTGCTTATTTGTGAGATTCAACCAGTATCTCTTACACCCTGGTTTGGGATGAGACTCCCAGGGCAAATGCCTGTTTCCCTGGGCAGAAAGTAAATATTTACAGCCTACTTGTACCAAAACAACTCAGAAATACAAGTGCTAGCTTAAGGGTGGTCTCAGTCCAACCTCCACTGAGCTGGTAATCCTGTGACTGCCAGTAATCCTCTGATGTTGCTCGAGAAAAACAGCAAGAGAGTGAAAAAAGCTGCCAACCTCTCTGAACAGCTTTTGGGGAGCAGCTGGCATCTGTTCCTCTTCCAAGTAGGAAGACCAATTCCATACCTTCTTCTTTCCAGGAAGCACTAATTAATGAAAAACAACGAGAAAATTANCTCATGGTTTCCTACAGTGACAGGCTGGGAGGGCTCTGTACAGTCACACAGGACATGTGACAGACAGAGGGCTGTCCCTCTCCAGCCATCCTTGGAAGCTGCCTACCAGCCCACTGGTCCAGAGCAGATCCAAACAGCTGCTGCTTATTTGTGAGATTCAACCAGTATCTCTTACACCCTGGTTTGGGATGAGACTCCCAGGGCAAATGCCTGTTTCCCTGGGCAGAAAGCAAATATTTACAGCCTACTTGTACCAAAACAACTCAGAAATACAAGTGCTAGCTTAAGGGTGGTCTCCAGTCCAACCTCCACTGAGCTGGTAATCCTGTGACTGCCAGTAATCCTCTGATGTTGCTCGAGAAAAACAGCAAGAGAGTGAAAAAAGCTGCCAACCTCTCTGAACAGCTTTTGGGGAGCAGCTGGCATCTGTTCCTCTTCCAAGTAGGAAGACCAATTCCATACCTTCTTCTTTCCAGGAAGCACTAATTAATGAAAAACAACGAGAAAATTAACATTTTGCTTGGCTTCTCCTCCTCTCTTCTCCTCCCACATTTGCTGCGGCACCCCAGAAGAGGCATGTTACTCAAATTTCAAGGAAAGGTTTTGCATCCTTCTTTGCTTTTGCTTGCTTTTAGAAATTCCAGCAATAGGAAAACCATGCTCATTCCTCAGAAAATGGAAATTTATTGTATCACAGGTCAAATGAATGGTGGCACCTGGACTGCTGCCAAGCTGCCCATGGAAGGGTGCCAAGGGAAAATCTGGACAAGACAAAGTAACTTAAAATTGTGGGAATTAATTCCTCCTCCCGACATTTCACAGAGGAATAAGGGGTTAAATATAAACTAATAGACAGCACATAGAGGTATATAATTGCAGCTAAAATAAATTAAAAACCGAGTGATTTTTTGCTAAGTTCACAATATTTTTTTATATATATACACATATATTTATTAGCTCCTAATAACACAATGCATCTACTAGAGAGGCAGCTCCCAGATGATGAAAAAAACTTGGATTCATTCTGCTGGAACCACAGTCATAAACACAGAAATTTACACTCTAAATGTATATTAAAACTCTTCCCCCAGTCACATAGAGACTGATTTAGGATATATAATACATTTAACTCATAGTCTACAACCAATCACGTTGTTTACAATTTACTTTTTACTTAGCACTGTAGGCTGTGGCTGAAGCTCTTCAAAGTCAATAGAAAAAACATTCTTATTGTCTTCAGTGAGCTCCGGATGAAGCTGACTCCTTCCAGATCCTTACCTTATGTCCATCATGCAGGCAAATCCAGGATATTCCTGCTAATACACCTCTGAAGCTGACTGTGGTAAGAGGGTTATGTACCTAATAAGCTGTTCTGAATGTGAAATGAGCTCTCCTGTCCTTTACTCTTCTGCTTATTATTATTCACTTTATAATAACTACTAAAAAAAAATCTATAAACATTAAAGAAAAGAGACTATGAGCTTAGCTCACCTTGTTTTATTGGTTTAGTGTTTCTGCGGCTTTTCATATTATTTGATTTATTCTTCTCCTAGACACAGATACGTTAAAAAGAAGTTTAGCAAGATTGTTTTTCCCTCCCTCTGATCATCTCACAGTGCAGGTACAACATGGATGTAACAGGTAACTAAAAGGACTACTAGTCACCATTGCTGTCTCTTGAACAACCCTGAAAGAACATCAGGAGGGAATGTTACACAGATAATGCTGATCTTGGTATCCCAAAGTGCTTTACAAGTTATTTAATATATGCTACTGAAGTTCATTTAACTGTGGCTGTTAAAGATCAGCACAGGACCAAAATCTCCTTCACAATACAGAGGATTTGCTTTTTGCAATGCAGGATTTGCTGCTCCTGTCAGCAGCCTTACTGGAACACTACTTTTTCCTTTCCCTTTCTTACGTCCATCTATGCCAGGGAATGGATACAGGGGTGGAAAAGGAATTTATGAAGCCCTGAAGGAAGCAGAAGCTTCAAGTAACTCCTGTCATAGATGATCACCCCAGACAATATGGTCTCTCTGTGTCACACTCCAAGCCCAACTGTCATTCCCATTTCTTCTGTGTGTTTGCAAACTCGGGCTTGATTCCTCCCAGGCTGTCACTTCTCAGAGCAAACCAAAAACAGGCAAAATGTGCCATAGAGAGCTGCCTGCCAAACATTCCCCAAAAAGGACGGGGGGGGCAGTTTCTAATGAGAACGAGGAGAAGAGGAATACACTGCAAGGACTTCTGAAAACATCAGTCCCTTAAAATATCTCACCCACATTCCAGAGAAAAGCTGATCAATGAGTTAAACTGCTCATGACTGCAGAGGCTGCAGCTTTATTGCCCACAAACACCTACCCCTGTTCCACCATACAGAACCCTGCATTATGTGAATAAACATAAAATGTCTCAGAGAGGCACTGAGGGTGGGAGCAGAGCACAGGGCCCTGGGAGGAAGTTAGGGGCTGCAGGAAACTGAAGGAGAGATCAGCTCAGGACTGTGGTGCTGCTGTTTATGCACCACTAATACAGTTTTCTGGTGGTGCAGTGAGAGTCTGTGCAAGTATGTAATAAAACCCAGACAAACCCTGTGGTTTGACACCCATCTTCAATATCACACAACAGTAGTTGAGTGTACTTATTCTGGAGACATGTGGTATTATTACTGTGAATTCCTGACTTTCACTTCACCTGAGCTATTCATTCACCCCTGTGACTCCTCAGAACAGATATTCCCATCACTGATGTAAATCAGGATCAGACCCAGACCATTCCCTGGGTACAGAACAACCTCCCTCAGCCCAGTTTGCATTGCACAAAAAACTCTGAGACAACTGCCCCTGCTTTTCACAGCTCTCTTTAAAGGAAGTACATGCAGCCTCATTTACCTCATCCTCATATGAATTTTCCTCCTCATCCTCTGAATCCAGAGGCAATCTTCTCTTCCTCCGGAGACGTCTGGCAGGTCTGCCAGCCTCAGTCACCTGACAGCCACTGCTGGTAGTAAGATTTTCATTATTTCCTATTTCTGCAATCATCTGGAATGTCTTTGATATCATTAAACATCCAAAATTAAAAACAATATAAAATCAAAAGTTCAACATTATTCCTGCACTGTTTCCAGTGTCTCTAAACCTCTTGGAATGAGGCCTGGGCTGAGGACCTGAAGAAATGAAAGGTGTCTGCAGGATTTCCTGGATATAGAACTGTAACACTTGGTCTGACAGGTTCATTCTACTCACACCAACACCATGCTCCGTTCAAATGTTTTCAAACAAAAAATGGGGAAAATCTGGGATTTCTGTACCTCTCCCTGTGCTGCTGGGAGCCCGTTTGAGTACAAATCTTTCCATTCTCAAAGCAATCCATTTGCTCACAGGTTTGGGAATCAGAGCACGGCACAGGCTGTCTAGGCACTGCAAAAGTAAAGAAAAAGACAACTATCAAATTAAAATGTTAAAACACCTTTCAGGCAATGAGTTCTGTCGAAGTCCTTTACAAACTTTCACTAACTGACACTCAGTATTCCATTGTGAGGGAAGTAACTATCATCTGTGTGCTGCCACACCATCTCAGTAGAGAAAACCCCCTTTTATTGGTAGTGTTTTAATTTTGGAGCACTGGTCTCCAACAGGACTCTCATGCAAGTCTTGGTTGATGATCTTAAAGGTCTTTTCCAACCTTAATGACTCCGTGATTCTATCTGTGAGGGAGCTCTGCTGAAACAGTGAGTAATTTAATCAAAGGAAACTGGTGATTTATAAAGTATGTGATGCTGAACAGCCTGAAGGGCTGACTCCGCGGAAGAATGACCCACGTTGCAGCAGTTTGTGGAGAACTGCTGCCCATGGGATGGACTCACTTTGAGAAATTCATGAAAAACTGTCTCCCATGAGATGAATTCCCTGCTGAAGCAGGGAAGGACTCTTGACTAGTCTCCCTGAGCAGGAACAGAAACAACCTGTGATGAACTGACCATAACCCCCATTCCCATCTCCCTGTGCCACTATGGGGAGGAGGGAGAGCTGGGAAGAAGGGAGGGGTTTGACACCCATCCCTGCTCCAGCACAGCCCTGCACACACACAGCCTGTTCTGCTAAGGACATCACAGGAAATCCAGATGCAGAACTAGAAAACCCATCCAGACACACACAGGGCAGCTTTGGAAAAGAAATTATACATGGCAGACTTCAGAGATTCATCCTTGGAGCTTAAAACACAGGCAATGCAGGAACACTTTACTGGTCCAGGTAAAATTATTAAAGTGTGTTAAATAGTATCACTGTGCATCTTTTATTTCTCCTGACCTGCAAATGCAACCAAGCATTAAAAAAAAAAAAAAAGAACTAAAAAACTACCTTTCTGATGAGCAAATACCTGCAAAGATTACTCAATCCTTGATCTTCTTTACTGTGTGCATTATGGAGCTACTGAACTCCAGAATGAAAGAGGCAAGTCAAAGGTGGTTGCATTTGCAAGCTTTGCTCCAAAGCTTTTATTCCAAGCACTTCATTAGTCTGAGATCTTTTCTCAGCCATCTGCACTGCACTGAAACCTCAGTCTGAAAGCATTTGTTTCACTCTGAAACAGGGCTCCTTTGTTGAGTGGAGAAGCCCCTTCTGTCTTCTACTCCTGTGTGCTTCCTGGCCTCAGGATCCTGCCTCCAGCACTCTATCAAAGCTTCATTCCAAATGTTCTTCCCTCTCTTTATCTAAAGCCTTTATTTCTTAAAGCTTCAAAGATGCTGGACTTGCTTCTGAAAGGCTCACATCCTTCTCTGCAGCCCCAAGGAGACAGAGCATCATTTTCATTTCAACACAAAGAGAAATGTCCCATTCTCAAGAATGATAATTCTAAGTGGACTCAGCTTCCTCCTGCAGGATTCCATCCAGTTCACTTCCCTCAAACACTTCAGGAGCAGCAGCATCCCGGTGCAGATTCCAGGGGCTGAGGCTGGTGGGACAGCTCTGTGCCATGGCAGAAGGGCAGTGGAAGGAGATCTCCAAGCTCCATGTGCTGTTCCAGACAGAGTTCCTGTGCCCGAGAGATGGGAAGGTGTCCATGGCACTGCAAGAGCAGAGGTCTCCAGGGCAGTGATGCCCCTGCACACAAATGAACAGTTCTGGTTCTGCCCAAAGCGGTGCAGACAGAGGCTGGGGCTCCTTCCTGCCATAATCTCACAGTGCACCTGTGGCCAGGTGAGCTGGGGAAGCCCAACCCCAACCCCAGAACATATAAATCTGTATTAGAAAAACAGTCTTTACTAACAGTCTTTGATCTGAGGGTGAAGCCTGGCTGATCATGAGGGAAACCGCCAGTTTCATCCCACAGCTCTATCCCTCATTCCTAAATTCTGGAAATGCAGAATTTACTATCAGGACTCCATCTTCCTTTACACAACAGAACTCAATAGAGCAGGTTTGCTAATATGAAATCCACACAAACTCCAGAATTAATCTGTCCTTCCAGAGATGTTCTTGAATGGTATTAAAGAAAAACATATTTTGTGCATGCAAGAACTGGAATATATCAGGAAGAGAGAGGGGAAAAAAGGATTAAACAGAAAAAAAAAAAAAAGGCATCTTAAGGACAAAGCAGTCCTCTGGGCAGCCAGTTATCATGTTCCAGCTGACCAACATTCCAGACCCACTAACCAAGGTACTGAGGGCTCTTACACTTGATCATCTAATATAAAACAACACATTATTATTTGATGTCTTTCAGTCTAATAAATAACATGGTGCTTTGCTGATTCTCTGCTATTAGGAGGAATCAATAGCAGTGAAGCTGTTTCTGCGACGGGTAAGGAGCAGAAGCTGGATAAGGAGCAGCAGCGTAATGGATTGAACACAGGGCAAAAGTTACAGGCAAAAATAACCCAAAGGAGTCAGTGGACCAATTCCATGTTTTATGGGAGTATAGACCGCTGATCTCAGAACACTCCAAGCATGAAGGTTTATCTGTATCTGCTGGCAGAATTGTTTCCTCATAGCTTAAGTTCCTTCCCAGCCCTTCCCCACTGCTCAAACGGAGGAGGAGGAGGAGGAAAAGGAAGATTATCAACACAGGTCAAATGTTGGGGCCTGATTCTGAATGCCTGATGTGGTAACAACAACCTGATTTTTCAGAGCTCTCAAGTTCCTTCAGCTCCAATTTATTTCACTTGAAATTCATCTTTTCCTCCCCAAGACTCACAGCTTGCAGCCTTGAAGGCAATTCTGTGTATTTGTTTTCAGCATGAAGGAACAGAACGGCTGAAGGTAATTTGCAAATGTCAACAGCCACTCCACCTCCTCTAATACAGAACCTCAGCTTTGGGACCATCAGACCTTGGTTCTGATTCATGAGAGCCTTGTTTGACTCTGAACTCCATTCTTGATCTGAAGCCTTCCATGTGCTCAACTTTCTACCTACAGGTTCAGTGTGAGCATAATTCAGCCAAAGGCAGACCCGTGAACCTGATGCAGGGTAACACAGGCAACTTCAACATTCCTGAAGCTCCAGTTCCAGCACCACCACAGCTCTTTATTGTAGGAGTGTGCCCCTGTTCACAGTGACCAGGTTGTTCTTTGTCTGCTCAAAAAGGCAAAAAGCCCAGAAGTTTCTCTCCCAAATTTGGGGTAGAGACACCTCATTGGACCTTTGGGACTTCACCTCAGACCTGGGGCTGTCCGATTGGACAGAGGCCAAGAGGTCCTGCCTAAATAATTCACTAGAGAAAGAAGAGAACAAAGGAGCTGATTGCATTTGTGGAGTGTTTTAGCAGGAGCAAGAACCTCTTGCCCCTGGCTCAAGTTTTCTCTGTAAGAGTTTTGTTATTTTACCTTTTATTAAACATTTTTTCTATTTCCAACACTGCCTCAGAAGCCATCCTGCTAATTTTATGCCATTTGGGGTAGCAGAGCTATCTCGGGTGTGAGTGACGGGTCCCCTGAGAGCTCATGAGACCTGGCTCAAAGAGTAACCCATCGCTTTATGATTATTTTAATTGGGCCAAAAGCAGGACAGACGTTTGCAAATGGCAATAGCAAATATCTTTGGGTAGCAGAGGATAACATCTGTAGGAGTTCCCCAGTTCCATTGGTTTATCCAAACTGCAGATGCAGAACATCTGTGGCCGGTGTCCATGTTCAGGGTCACAGAACACATCCACATCCCCACGGCTGCAGGGAGAGGCAGGAATTGGACTAAATGAGCCTTGAAAGCTCTAGAAAAGGTTCAGACAGCAATGTCCACAAGACAGGCCGACCTATGTCAGCCTGACCTGCCATTCAAATTTATCATCTCAGGTAATTACCACACCTCCACGGGATCATTTTCCAGTGAGAGCAGAAACAAACACATAAGGCAAAAGAAACACCTAAAAAGGGCCAGGACCAGAAGGACCCTCTCCTAATCATACAGTCAGTCACCAAAGGTCCAAGAGA
>VWZV01013920.1:332-31082 GCA_013397155.1 Irena cyanogastra | reverse complement strand
ATTATTAGCTAAATAATATTTCGGCTTCCTTATGTAAACTAGAATGATCAACTATTACACATCTCTTGATGAAAAATTGGTTTTGTATGGGGTACATTCTGTAACCATCATCACCTATTTCTGCAGACATACAAAAACTCTTTATAGGAGTAGCAATGTCTGTTTTCCCTGAATCCAAATGTGACTGTATAAACTGCAAAAAAGCGTAGGCACAATAGCATTTATTAAATTGGTTTTACATCCCATATTTACTTTCCCCTGGTGAAGTGTTGTCCCATGTACAGAATGTGTTTTGTATTAAATGCTAAAGCTTTTCTGGCAAGTCAGTGACTGATGTTCCCCAGTCCTGCTCATACACCTGGCAGTGTACTGGCAGTGATACATGAGTACACAAATGTTTTTAGTAGAAACGCCTTTCCTGTTTGTGGCTCCTAGTACTCCATCTCTCCATTAACCAAGAACCATATTGTCTCAATAGCAAAAACTGCCAGCACAGAAGCTGCTAATGATCAAGATGAACTTCAGGAAGCTGGAATTTCTGATGCAGAAACAGAAGCAGGTGGTGTGACAGCTGAGAAAGAAAATGAGGAATCTTTGGGCATTTCTGAACAGGCAGAAGAACAGGTTGCATTAGAGCCAGCATTAGCAAAAAAGAGGAGAAAGAGGAAGAGAAAAGATCATCTTGAACAGGAAGTGGAGAATATTCCAGAAGAAGTGCCTGTTCCTTCAAAAACTGCTGAAGAAGGGAAGTCCTCTAATAAAAGTAAGAGGCAAAAATGCTCACTTTCAAATGTTCAAATAGAATTGTTATAGAAAGTCATTGCAAACTTTAAAGTCTGAATTTGATCTTTGATTTATATTGTTCCTCCTCCTGCCTTGTAGGAGGTTGTGGAATGATGTGTTTTAAAATCAGCTTTCATTCTAAATCTAAACGTACTTTGTTTTAGATTAAATGGTTCTCTTAAGTCTTAATACTTACACCTTTTCTAGTGGGATTTTGGTCTTATATTAACTCTTCTTCACTGTAGCTAGGATTTGATTACTAGAATTCTAAGATGTTTCACAGAATGTCTAAACTGATTTAATTCTTATTAATTATCAGAGAAAAAAGTGATACATGATGCAAGCAGTGATGGTGATACTGCCTGTGGAGAAGAAGTGGATTGTGCTATTGAAGGAAAGCAAAATGAGACTGCTGTTACAGAGGAAGAGAGATCAGAGTCTTGTTCATTAGTGAATAACCAAATGGAGAGAGGAGGTGGTGTCAATTTATGCAGGTAATGTTTATAATGGAAAGCTTAGGCAAAAAAAAAATAGCTTAAAGTTTTAATATTGGTTTTATTTATTCATGATTATCACTATTTAACTGCCACAGAATGTGCAGGTTTCTGAGAATTGTCCTGGGGTTTAGTAAGCTGTTTATGGTTCATATACTGAAAATATTCTCTGCCCTGATGGGCTGCCCTTGCAAACTTAATGTACATAATTACTAAAGTAATTTCCAAAAGTTACTTCATTTTTTAAGAGTGTTTAGGAATACCATTGTTTATCCTAACTTCTAATATTTCTCTTGAAGCACTGCTTGATAATGTTGCTAAGTTGAGTTACTATATGCTTGGAATTTTTATCTGTAAGAAAATAATTGTTGTGGTAAAGGAATGTTGCTTAGATTCTGTTTATGCAGAATTTGGGTGAGAGGCAAGCTTTTGGGTTCAGTTTTGGTAATCCTTTTACTAAAAAGAAAGTGAATGCTTGTTTATTAAACTTGTTATATGTGAAAGTGGTAAATTGAAAAATTCATTATGATACTGTGAGTGCTGCTTCAGAATTTTGTGTGTTAATTTGTTGTATTTAGCTGCATTGTAATTGTTTGTTAT
The DNA here is from genome assembly GCA_013397155.1 of Irena cyanogastra. Lineage (NCBI taxonomy): Eukaryota > Metazoa > Chordata > Aves > Passeriformes > Irenidae > Irena > Irena cyanogastra. The sequence goes on along the minus strand of VWZV01013920.1, from coordinate 29,205 downwards.
TTTATACAGATTCCTGGAAACTTCCATTTTCTTTAGTAGTTCATTAGAAGTATACGAAGGGGCAGATATTTGCCTTTGTTCTCAACCTAGGTTGTTACAAAAGATCAGAGAAAAAAACCATTGGCATAGTTGTTTATGTTAAAGTTTATTTTGTTAAAAGCAATCAGTCTAGAATAATCAGATGAGATTTTAACATCATCTTATAATTGCAGTGCAAATGTACAAAAGTAGTTTTAAAGGTCATAGTCTGCAAATATTACTAAAACTTCATGAGATTCTCTGAAACGTGGGTAGTTATTTAGTGTCAAAATTGCATTGTTTTTCTGTGCAACTTCTTCTCTCTGTAAGCAGAAATAGCTTTTTTTCTGTAAGTACACTAGTGTTCCTGTATGCTTTTATTTATTTCAGCCATGAAGACAGCAATGATGTTATACTAGAAGCAGAACCGGCTAAATTGACAATCAGAGATGTTAGAGATGATACATCACAGGAAAGCCAGATTTCAGAGTTACCAGTTTCAAATATTAGAAGCAAGGAAACACAATGTGTGAAAAGTACAGAATCAAAGGTATTATTATTTTTTTATATAGCTCGTCTCAAGATCTTGCCCTTGATCATTAAAAGTGGTTTGTAAATCAAAGACATTTTTTGATTGTTTTTGTGATGCTTTCACCGTCAAGCAGAAAACAATCAACAGGTTTAGAAAAACACCAAAACTGAAATCCTGTCATGTCTCCAGGGCTTAATGGGCTGTCCATTAACCTAAATGTATTCAGAGAGTATACTGTGGATGCCTGATAGATTACCTCATAGACAGTTTAAACAGCTGAACAGTTAAATTATTCAAAAGTGGATGTCTCCAATATGAACAGCTAGGCCTTGGAGCAGGATTTTGCTGGCGTATGCTTTCTGGCACGGTGTTGGAAACCGATTTGAGTGGAATGCATGTTGGGTTGTTTGTGCTGCTCCACAAATGATCTGGATGATGGAGCAGGGTGTAACCTCAGCAAGTTTACAGATTAGGCAGATCTAGAAGGAATTGCTAAGACTCCCAAAGGTTATACTGGCCTCCAGAGCAACCTGGAGAGGCTGGAGAAGTGGGCTGATGGGAACCTCAGGAGGTTTCTCACGGGGAGATGCAAAGTCCTGCATCAGGGGAGGAACAAGCCAAGGCACCAGCGCATGCTGCAAGCTACCCAGATGGAAAGCAGCTTTGCAGAAAAGAACCCAGCTGTCCTGGTGGTCTCCGAGTTAGACACGAGCCAAGAAGGTGCTGTGGCTGCGCAAACAGCTAACGGTGACCTGGGCTGCAGCAGGAGAAGCATTGCCAGCAGGCCGAGGGAGGTGATCCTTGCCCATTGTTCAGCACTGATGAAGCCACACCTGGAGGACTGACCAGTTCTGGGCTCCCTAGTAGGAGAGACCTGGACACACTGGAGACAGGCCCTCAAGGGTCACACAGATGGTAAAGGGCTGGAAGCATCTCTCCTATGACAAAAAGCTGAAGGAGCAGGAACTGTTCAAGCTGGAGAGAAGGCTCAGGAGGATCTCTTCAACAGTTCCACAGAAACCCAAGGGGAGGGTGCAAACAGGACAGAGCCAGGCTCTTTCCAGGGGTGCCCAGTGAAGGGACAAGAGACAATGGGCAAACAGTGCAAGACAGGAGGTTCCTTCTGAGCACCAGGAAACCCTGTTTCACTGTTTCACTGTGGCACAGGCTGCCCAGAGAGACTGTGGAGTCTCTATCCTTGGCAAGATTCAGAAGCTGTCTGGACACAGTATTGGTCAGCCAGCTCCAGATGCTTGTGTTGTTTTTGTGTGGCCTGGTTTTAGTAACAAGGGGCTAGAAGGGAAGTTTCTGTGAGAAGCTGCTGGAAGCTTCTTCCATGCCCAGCAGAGCCAATCCCTGGTGGCTCCAAAGATGGACATGCCACTGGCCAAGGCTGAGCCAATTAAAAATGATGGTAACACCTCTGTGATATGTATTTAAGAAGAATTGAAAACAAAAAGCGGTTGCACAGTTATAATTGCAACCAGAGAAGAGCAGAGAGAACATTTGAGAAGAGCAGCTTGGCAAGATGTCGCTGGGATAGATTGCATGAAATGAAGACTCTAATATTTCTTGAGATCAGAAGGCTAACTTTGTTGAACAAGCAGTCTCTATAGCGATTTACACTAACAATTNTTTTCTCTAAGTCGCACTGAAATCCAGCCCCGCAGCAAGACACCAAGGTCAGTGGAGGAGGAGAGGCGGGAGGGGCTTCAGGCACTGGAGCCAAGATTTCCCTGCAGGCCGTGGTGCAGCCCATGGTAAAGCAGCTGTGCCCCTGCAGCCCATGGGGATCCACAGGGATGCAGAGATCCACCTGAACCCCTTGGAGGTGCCCATGCTGGAGCAGGTGGATGCCTGGAGGAGGCTGTGACCCTGTGGGAGACCTGTGGAGAGAGGGGCCCTGCCCCCAGGCTGGAGCAGCCTGTCCTTGGAGGACTGCACCCCGTGGAAGAGTGACCCAGGCTGCAGCAGTTTTGGGAGGACTGGTGCCCGTGAGATGGAGCCAGGTCAGAGAAGCTCATGGAGAACTGCCTCCTGTGGGAGGGACCCCAGGGTGCAGCAGGGGAACGACTCCTCTCCCTGAGCAGTGGGAGCACCCTGGGGTGATGAACTGTCCATAACCCCCATTCCCTGTCTCCTTGCACTGGTGGGGTGACTTGAGCCTGTTTTACCTCTGATGGTATTTAGTGAGAGATCTCTCTCCTGGTTCTTATCTCCAGCCACGAACCTTGCGTTAAATTTTCTCTCGTCTGTCCAGCTGCAGAGAGGAATGAGTGAGCTGTTTTGGTGGGTGCCTGGCATCTGGCCCAAGTTAACCCACTACACTTGATCAGTGGGGTTGGTCCAGAAGACCTCGAGCAGACCCTTCCACTCTCAACCACTGTGGCAATCTTGTTTCTGCTTTTTGTTGCATTACAGTAGAAGATCATCTAAGTTTATTGTTTCTTTTCTACAACATTTCTTCCTCAGAATGAAGGTACACATCACTCACAAAGAACAGATGGGAAGCAGAGTGCATCAGAATGTGGTTCACAGTCTGAAATCATGTAAGTGGAATTTTACTTTGTGGTGGCACTTGAACTAAACCTGTATCTGCAATTTGAATATAATTCCAACCATAGCAGGTTGAACCAGTCAGAAGGTTGTGATAACTTATTTTCCATATTCAGTGAAGCTTTTTGGTAGAAATTTTGATTACTGAGTAGCAGTGCGTTAGCTAAGATCTAAATGGTAGATAGGAATAGGGAGAAAGGCTTAACTAAACTTCAAGGAAAAAAAACCCTAGCCTTTCTACAGCCAGCAAGAGCAAGAGAATGACAGAATTCTGCCACATTGTGGGTAAAGTTTGGCTGTGAAATTTAATTTTTGGTTTTTTAATAGAAGGGCTTCATTGAATTCTTTGATGCTTGTTGTTGTCCATCAGAGCTTATTAGCTGTACACATCGTGTGTATGGTGTATTTCTTCTTTCCTGTTTAGAAACTGTTCCTCTTTGGAACTTGGTGCAAACTTCTAAGATAGAAAATACTCAAAAATGTCTCTGTCTTATCTGTACTCCTTTATGAAGTTAATTTTGGTGAATGTTTCTTATATTGAGAAATTGTATTTGAAGAAGTCTGTGCTTAAGATTTACATTTTGCATGATCATCAACTTCTTATTTCATGATACAGTTTTTTAAAGGTGATTTAAGAGATTGGGTACTAGTTAATGCTAAGTTGGTTTTCATACTTGTGTCTTTCCCTTTTTGAAAGGCAGCTCACTCTTAAGATAAAGACTGTCACAGCTTTATTTGTCCTGTTCTAGGGAGAATATAAGAAAAGGTAGTAGTTCCCAATCTGAAGATTATTGCTAAGATGTAGGGCTGTGTCAGTGTGTGAATCCCAGGACATGCTATTGCAGTGGTTAAGGACACAGAGAATGATGTACGTACCCCATTCTTCTGTAAGATGTGGATGCTGGCAGTAGGACAAGGTATTTGAAAAAAGCTTTGAAAGTGGATGGGGGGACAGAGGAGAAGGATGCAAAACATTGTATATAGGGCAGATTTATGTTGTTTCTATATAAAATTAATCACACTGACATGAATTGTGAATCTCAAGGAGAAGAAACATTCCTATTTATTTAATAGCAGGAAATATTTCCTTCAAGTATTTTGACGTAGATTACACTGAAAGCCAGCAAAGTTGTTAAGGTTTAGTTGATGCTCTTTTCGTAACTTTGTAGCATGTCTTTTAGTATCGAAGAGTTGCAACGGGGTTTTTTTCTGTTTTTGTCTTGCTGCATACCGTGTCTTGACCCATGCAGTCTGTGATGCTCTTGAAGTACGTCTTGAACCATATAAGACTTTAAGTTTCTCTTTGCTAATAAATGTATACCACCTTTCTTTATATCTTAAGGAAAACTGAAAAGTCAGCAGATAGGAGACGCTTGCAGAGACCTAAACCCAATTTAGTGAGATCATCTGGAAGGAGGGAGACGGCAACACAAGACAAAATGGAGGCCAAAACTACTTCTCCAACCCTTGCAAATGCAAGCGAAAAGGTCAGAAAGAGGAATGTTACTTAGTATGTTGTTCTTGATGCTGCATCTGTTTTGCTCAGTGGGGATATTGTGGGCCAGCAACAGAAATAACATTTTGGGAACTGCTACTATGATACCTGCACACTTGTCAAGGAGTAATATTGCTTGCCTTAATTCCAGTGCTCTGAAGAGGAGAGTAGAAGAAACAAAAACGAAGCCACAGAAGTAGAGAACAGGGATTTGGATACTACATCTCAGTAAGTATTGAGATCACTTTTCCAGTCTCCTGGTATTAACTGACTGTAATTGTTAATTTGTTCCATATCGTTCTCCTTGAAAAAGATAGCAATAACTATGAAGTTTTAATATAAATTTCAAAATTGACTTCTGCATTTTTTTGGATGATATCAGGTGGTACTAAGTTAGAAAGTATATACTTCTTTTTGGAAAGTTGATGAAAGCATTTAAGTACCAACACTGCCTGTAATTTGAGAGAGGGAGAGTGATAATTATGGCTTTACTTTCCTCTCAACCTCAGTTATCAAATAACGATTCTGCTTCTGGCACTTGCAGAAGCAGCTGTGATATGCAAACTAGTTAGATTTCTCCCCTGTGTGACAAATTAATCTCTTTTTAATATGTAGATAAATTGAGTTTTCATACATTGTAAGACTAAACAAAGCTTTTTTCTTATGTGAAGCAACTTGTGTAAGTTTGGGCAAATCTTTCTGAAGACAACACATTTCCAGTAAAGAAATCTGTGCAAGATTGTATGGTATTGATAGACTTGAATATTATGGAGTAAATGTCACTGTTGTGGATCCTTTGTGCAGAGAACCTGAAAAAACTGCAGTTGCAAAGACAATAGTTAGAGGATATCGACATAGATTTAAACCTAATGTTACAAGAGCATCTGGAAGGAAAGAAGAGCCTGAAACAGATGCAGGAAATGATAAAATATCCCATCTACAGTCTAAGGGAGAAACTGAGAAGGTATTTAATGAGGTAACATAACTGAAGATAATGTGTTAGCTAAAAAGCTGCTGGATGCAGCAGTTATGTTATCTTTTTTTCATTGCTTTTTTTTTCGCTCATGAGAATGAACAGGAATTAGCCACTTTCTTAACCTGCTTTCAGTGGTAGTGGGGTATTGCTTGGTAATCTCAGCTATGGTGAGAGGTTTTACACAACAGTAGATACCAATAGTCTTTCATGTCCTGCAGCAAATACAACTTTAGGTATTTGCTGTAGGTTTTACTGGACCCATCTGACTGAGAAATTTATCCTGTAATTACCTGTGTGTCATAAGCAATCTATTTTGTCTCCTCTTATGAACAGTTACTTTGTTAGGTGATGCTGTATTTTATGAATATAAGACAGTTCATGTTGTAATACTCTGCTTTTGTTCAGAATAATGACCAAGGTAATAGATCTGATGATACCAGTGAAGATACTGCAGAAAAAGATGACAAAGTCATGGAGACAATGTCTCAGTAAGTATGAGAAAAATAAGAAAATGAGCACTGCTGTCCTGCAATTTACCAATCTTGTCACTTCTGGTAGTATTTTGTAGTGTGGTATTCATAGAAGCTTTTGAAGAAACTTCTGCACTACAGAAATTGAGGGCAAAATAGGAATCTTCATTAATTTATGAAACATACATTAAGCATTTTCATTTGTAAAGTTGTACTTCTAAATTATAAGTCGGTCATGGTGAATGTAAAAAAGTTGAAAACTTTTGAAAACTCTCAAAAGCTAAAACAAGCCTTAGCTACTCACTTTTAATACTAAAATGCATCCATTTCACTGGTTAAGTATTTAAACAATAGGAGTAAGTGTTCTTGAAGTGTAGTTAAGTGTTAGGTGTCAAATAAGAGGAAGAAAATACCCAATGTGTGGGCAATGTAATACACATATTTATTAAGTGTTGCATTTTTCTTCAGCAAAGTGGCAGCTGTAGTGTAAAAAGAACAATATGTTTTACAGAAGAGATTGTAAAAAATAAAAACTAAAGCCAACAAGCTTTAGCCAACTTTCCCCCAAATACTCGCCCACAAAAAAATTCCCAAAGCAACTTAAACCAAGAACAGAAATAGAAATCTAAAACGTCAAACTTGTCTTTTTAAGGGAGATAGTTGAAGAGGATGGATGGAGATAAACAGGGTGTGATAATCTGCCAGAAAATAATTTTCAGTTATTTCTTTCCTGCTGTTTCTTTATTAACATGCTCTGTGAATTGATGCTCGGTGTAAAAAGTTGTGGAAGAATCTGACCATTCTAGTAATGCACTACTGATATTTTTACATTAGTAAGATTAAAAAAAATTATTTATGTTTTTTCTGAATACGCTAAAGAAACTCTGAATATTTGCGTATTTTTTTAACTCTTTATTAAGTTAGGTCCATCTGCCTCTAGACTAGGTAGGAGTACAAAGAGGTCCATTATGGATCAGAAAAGGGGTCTCTCTAGTGTGATATCCTGTCACCAATGGGAAGAGGGGAATAGAACGGCAAAAATAAGTTTAAACTCTCAGTCCCTAGTAGATACACTTCCAATTTTATTCTTTCAGGAAGCTAGTAATACATTTTAGGTAAGTGTCTGTTAATAACTCTTTAAAAGAAAGGGGAAAAACCATCTGTTCTCCAAGTCTCCTCCCACTTTCAGATGTGGTATATACTTCAGGGATCATATGTTTTTCCAGGTCTAATGAAACAACTGGTTTAAAAGAAGATGGCATACAGATTGTGTTGAATCAAACACTGCTAAAAAGAGGTAGAATACAGAGACCAAAACCAAATCTAGGAAGATCTATTGCAAGGCAAAAAGAATTGATAGATGAAAAAGATCCTGAAGAGGAGACAACTGAAGAGAGAGAAACTGAAAAGAGAGAGAGAAGCTGTGGAGAAACAGAAAAAGGTGTCATACGCCATCGAGATGAAAACAATGATCCCTGCCTCAAAAGTGTAAGTTTCTTGAGCAATTGCTTATGCTGTTTTGTTGGGTCCTTAGTAGAAGCCTTAGTAACAAAGACCTAGGTACCTACCACATAATCTTTAGGGATAGACTTTGCATGCTTTTTTTATTATTTCAGAATAAACTAAATTTATAGTCATAACATTTCCTTATTTTTGCACTTGGGTTCTTTTTTCCATGGTGTCTGGTTTAAGCATGATCAGCAACCAAGTACCAGCTCACTCGCTCACTGCCCCACCAGCAGTACTGGAGATGGAACTGGAAGGGTAAAAGCTGGAGAAGAGGGGATGAGGTAAACCTCTGAGTACTGGATAAACCTGAGTAAGGTTTAATAAGGAAGGCAGAAGCCACTCTCATGTGCAGAGCATAACCAGAAACTTTTCTACTCCTTCCAATGAACAGGCAGGTGTTCAGCCATCTCCAGGAAAGCTGGGCTTCATCATATACGATGGTTACTTGGGAAGACAAAAGCCATTCTCCCCACTTTGTGTACTGAGCTGCCTGTCCATGCCTCAGCAGGACATGGAATATCCCTTTGCTCAGTTTGGGTTACCTGTCCTGACTCTGTCCCCTCCCATCCTTCCATGCTCCCCCAGCTTCCTCTCCAGCTTGGCCATATGAAAAGCAGAAAAGGCCTTGGCTCTGTGTAAGCCCTGCTCAGCAATAATTAAAACATCTCTGTATTATCAACCCTGTGTGCAGCATAAACCCAAAACACAGTCCCATACTTAACACTGTGGAAAAAGATAACTCTGCACTAGTCAAAACCAGCATACATGGAAATGGAATATATCTGACTTTGTTGTATTGTGGTACCAGATCTGAAAAGAGAAATGCAAAGAAAAGATGCCTTGGAAGATGAACACTTAAAAGAGAAAATATAAAGAAAAAGAACTTTTTACTTTTATAGTAGACACTGATACTAGCTGGATGATAAGAAGCAAGAGAAATCTTAGTGTTTCTATAGAAGATATTTAAACTTTTTAATTTTCCTCCTGCCCTTCTGGAAGAGAGATTGAGTAAATATTTCATCTTAACAGATTGGAACTTTTATTTGTTTTAGGATTTAGTTCATGAAGACACTCAGCCGTCCAGTGTGACGTTAAAAGACGTTTCTGCAGATTCTGAGATGAACTCAAATACAAAACAGTGTTTCCAAGAAAAGTCCTCAGAAGCAGAATGCTGTGAAAGTGAAAAAGGATTGTCAGACGTCTCCAAACAAGTTTCAGATTTTAGTACAGGGTAAGGTTATTTCACTTTAATTGAGAGAAGGGATGGTTCAAAGCTATCAGTATCTCTAGGTACTACAGCATATTACATTCAACTCTGGCATTACAAACAAGTTTTGTATATATGAAGACATATTTAATCAAGACAATACTTGACTTCAACTAACAAAACCAAGAGCCCAAGAGCTTGAAAGCATTTAAATTGATATGCTATTGGATATTAATTTGATCTTTGGACTAATGGCCTAATTTTCAAAAATTGCACTTTTCTAATGCTCTGTCTCTGTGATTGTCTTCTCCATGTTGGTCTCCACAATGCATCCTAGTGTGCTTATATAGATCCTTGAGTACAGGATCTGATATCCTATTAAATTGTCTCTTAGGAAAAAATAGGTGTTCTGTGAGTCTGCTAGGTAGCTTTAAACATGAGTAGAGGAAGGTATTTGTAAAATGTATGTATCATATTAAAATGTCTCAACTTGTCTTCCAGGTCTCAAGTGGAAGTGGCAGTTAACTTCTTTGCTTACCTATTTATAAGATAGAGGCTTTTGGTGATGATCACTGTGTTTTTATTGGATCTTTTTCATGTCAGTAATGTTGTTACTGCTCTGAGATCTGTATACAAGTATGCCATATTGTCCCATGCCTTCAATTGTTCTTTTGCTTGTTTTTGTAGGGAATCTCATCTTCAGAAGGAAGAGGAGAAAACCGTTGTATCATCAGCTTGGCTACTGAGGACACGATTCCAGAGACCGAAGCCAAATTTAAGAACAACTGATAGAAAGGAGGTTCTGAATGTGAATAGTAAAGGTGCATCACAGAAAGATACCAACAATGAAGAAAGTTTGACACAGTGTGATAGTGAATGTAGCATCCCTCCTGACACAGATGTAAGGCTTTTGGTTTTTTTCCTTTAGTTATATGTGAGCTTTTGGTTTTGTGAAATGAAGTACTGATGATTTAAAAAAATACAGAGTTAACTTTTTGAAACAATTTTTTCAAAAGCTTATATTTTCTACCTTAAAACTTGTGTACTTTTCACTTGGTCATATGTGAGGAGAGGAAGATGGCTGAATCTCTTGTTATGCATCCAAATGTCTTTCTGACTGAAAGTGGCATTATAGAGTTGACAGGGAAGAAAGAAAAAGTATTAATAGAAGACAGCACAGAAGAAATACAGATTTTTGGCTTTTTTGTCTTAAATAAAAAGTATGTATTTGTCCTGGAAAGACTGGGAAATCATTAGTGAGCAGTTACAGAGAGCTTTTGTACGAGAGTGCAAAAAAACTCTCTGAATTTTTCAAAGTGGTGAGTACCAAACTTCACAGACATCATAAAGTCTCCTTTTGGTTTGTTATTACAGTTTTTCTTGTTCTTGTGGTTACATTTTTCAGAAAGCAGGAAAATGTGAAGTCTTAAATGCACTAGAATCCTTGGGAAAGGAGAAGCCACTTTGCTCTCAGGAGGTTTCTGAGAGGCCAAGTTGTAAGCCCTCAAAAACATTTTCAAGATCAGAGGATGGTGAGCTTGAATTCTGTCTACCCAAAATTAGGCAAGATGACATTTCTGCTACTATTGCAAGGTAAGGGCTTAGCTGCTTCTGATCTTTGACTGTAGCAGTGAAAGAATTTTACAAGAAAATCATTGTGCCAATGGATTGCCATCTGGCACACATAGTCCAATGAAAATACTGCACAAAATTTCCATTCTCGCAGTTTAACGCTAGTGATACTACAATTTCAGTAGCTTCTATGCTAAGCATGACATTATTGAGCATTCACTTTATAACTGTTTCATCATCTGAAAGACTGGATTCATTTCATGTAAGCAGGGAAATTCTAGTTTGCTTATCAGAGAAACCATATGAAAATCGCTTTGGTTTTATAGCAGCAAGTAGTAAGTTAATACCTTCAGTGAGTTAGCTAATTCTGTTGGAAGTATTTAGAAGACCGGTGCTTCGAAATTTTCATTGGAACAAATTGTTGTTTGTAATTTAAACTCAGCTGAACTTCTAGTTCACAAGATTTCTCCTAAAATCTCAGTGTTTTTTGCATGTACTAATGGACCTGTGTTTGTATTTGTAATATGTAATATTTGTAATATGCATTTTGTACTAAGTTTTGGATTATTTTTTCTGTCTTAATTTTGCATTGATGACAAAAACAGCACTCAAGAAGAACATCAATGTGCACCTCTTCCACCTATTCAGCTGGCATGGAAACAGAGGTACAAGCCAAACTTGGTAAGAACTGTTGGAAAGAAGGAGTTACAAATACCAGAAAATGAGAGCAAGAAAAAGCCTGAAGCGGAGCAAGAAGATGAGTTTGACAATACTGTCATGGTAAGCCTTAGTAAGAGTGTAAGGCTTTGCCTTCAAAGTTGGTTTGAATTGCATGTTCACTTTTTTGAAGTTAAGTGAGAACATTCAAGTTACGTTGCCTGAAGCTGAGACAATATATTAAATTTTTAAAAATTCCCAAACCCTGGTAAGCTGAGGTATTGTAGGCATGAAATCAGTGAGGTCTACAACTTGAAGTATTAATTATTTTATTTACAAAGGATCTGCTTTTGATTGAATTGCATGATAGGAAAAAATTATGCTCATTTATACAAACTCTAGAATAAAAATAGTTATGTAATTACTTTTTTTTTCTCCTTTCATATTTCCTATTTGGATGCATCAAGTCTGTGTTGAACAATCTAGTATAATGTTTCAAGGGAAGGCAAAGGACAGGTATTTTTATGAAAAAGGGGTTTTTTTATATTTGATAAGCTTTAACTGGCTTCATCACTACAGTACCTGATACTCCTCTATTTCATACAAGTAACTGACATTGTATATCCCCATAGACACTTTATGGGGGCTAGTAAAAGGTGTGGAAATTCTCGAAAGCCATTTACAGTGTGATGTGTTGTCTGTAACTGTTTCGTGGATTGCACATGAATCATGTCATGGATGTAGGGATATCTGCATAGACTTGCCTTAGATTTGGAATACAGCTAAACTTCGCAGGAGTGACTGATGTTGTGGAGTGATTATAGCTGGTTTTGTTCTTGAGCCTGTGAGAAGTACTTGTGTCCTGCATTCATCTCTCATCACCCATCAGTGCCACAGTTGGCTCACCCCTAGCTGAGGTAGTTCCTTGTGGTTCAGCTTTGCCTGCTCTAGACTTGTGGCCGGTGAACCGTGCACATATATCTGTTCTGGGCAAATCTGTGTGGAACCAGAGCAGGTCTGATGCTCCTCTTTACTAATCAAGCTGTCACAGGTCTGGAGTGGTGAAGGATGTGTTTGAGTGGCTTCTTTGTGGAACTGGTGTGACAAATACAGATGTAAAGCTTATAAGGCCTTCTAGATCTTCAGGCTGTGTTACTGTGGCTTGGGAGTGTCTGTGCTGCCCTCTGCAGTGTCCAGTTTTCAAAGGTTTTCCATTTGCTGAAGTATCTTGTTTCCACAGCGCTTCATATATTAGGGAATTGATTGAATACTAAATAGGTGAGTGTTTCCCATAATGCTTGGGTGCACATAGTATTTAAGAACTTAACTCTAGGTATTCCAGGAGTATGACGACTTCTGTTCCTTTTTGCATATAAATTGAATTATGATAACATGATTCTTACCTTTATTCCAATTGGGAAAATAGCATAGTTTCTATTTTTGTGTATAAAATGTATGTCTGTTTTAGAAGCTTACGTACTTCTGTTTTTCTTCATGTTTCTTTTACTGTAAAATAAAGGGTGAAAATGAAGCTGTATTGTGTCAAGCAGATGTATTGAGCAAAGAAGAACAGGAGCAGCAAGAGGTGCCTCAGGTGCTCTCTATTTCTGAAACCTTATTGTCTGAACAAAGCAGGTGAGATTCGAGTTTAGCAAAATAGCATTTGAAAAGCTTTTGTACATAATGAGACACCTTTGCAAATGTCAGTTCTTCGGTTCCTTGTCTTTTGTCTTTCTACTACAGTATTTCATTTTCAGTGCCTACAAACAGTAGTGTGTCTTACAGTGTTTCCATTTTTTTTAGCTGTCCTCCTTGTCATTGTTTATCTAGTATGTACTTGATCTGTATGAGCTCATAGGTCTTCTTGACCAAGGTTTTTTATTACCGGGTCTGTATTTGCTTGAGAAGCAATCACTTGTGTAAGATATGTAACATACAAATTTTGCAAAATGTCAGACTTGAATTTCATTGATCCATCCATGTGGTCTTCTATTTTACTGCCACTGTTGTTAAAATAAGATCTTAAGTGTGTGTTAGACTGCTGATACTTTGGTGTTGGTATGGTTAGCAACACGACTTGTTTTTTATTTTAAAAATGCCTTGACAAAGACATTTTGTTATTTCTGCTCCAAGGTTAACCATAAATGAGAAATATATTTGAAAATATAATTTTATTAATCTTAAAGCAGTCTGTTAGCATCTTGTGTAAGTGTCAATTCAAAATCTAAGTGCAGAAGTGCTTTTTTTCTCTTCCAGCTAAAGTCAAGTGTGTATTTTCTTTTTTTGTTTGTTTGCTTTAAATTCACCAGTACTGAAAAATTTACCTCCCAAGAAGGCAAACTGAGTTCTCTGCAACCAGGACAACTCATAAGGATTGAATCTCCAAGAGCTAGACCAAATGTAGAAAGAACATACAGTGAAAAAGGATCTCCAGTAGTAGGGAAACTTACTGCTCCAGATGAAGAAGAAATGAATCAAGGAGAGAATCTGCCTGTGGCAGAAGAATCTGAAAACCCTCTCCCCTCAAAAGTGAGATTCTATTTCTGACTACACTTACTGATGCTTGGTTCCACACTAGCTGTTTTTAAGACATCTAAATAAGCTGTTGTTAATGCGTTAATTAATTTCAGCCTAGTAAGAATTCTTGTTTAGTATTTCCACGCTATTACAAGGTTTTCCAAAATCCTGCTAGTGACACGTTGATAAGACATACAAAGACTTGACTTGAATTGTGACATTCCAGTCATATTCATGATACATGAATAGTTACCTGCATGCTCTATATCTGTTGCTGGGTTTCTCCTGAGCTCCTTGGTGGCTTCTCATGAAGGACTATATTGGTTTTAGTATCTGTTTTTAGTAGCTGAATGCCTTCCTAGAGGAACAAGGAACAGTGATGGTGCCATAAATTACTTGGAAGTTTTTAAATGAAGTTTCATCAAGTTTATATTTTGCTAATACTGTTGTTGGTTTTTTCTCAAATCAAAGGATGACATGGAGGTATTGTTGCTTGTGGGAAATTTGGCTGAGAATGACAATCTAGACATAAATTCAAGAAGCATGACATCAGGAACGCGTTGTTCTTCTAAAAAATCACCAAATTACAACAGCGGAAGAGAGCAAGAAGAGTGTCTATCTACAGATGCTATAGGAAACATTCAGGATACCATAGAAAGGTAAAATTACCTCTTGACAAAGTAAGAAATCTTTGGTTTTGTTTTCAGCTGGGGTAGAGGTTATTTTCTTCTTAGTAGCTGGTACAGTGTTGCATTTTGGATTCAATATGAGAATAACATTTATAACACACTGACATTTTAGTTGTTGTTGAGCAGTGCTTACCCTGAGTTGAGGACTTTTCAGTGTCTCATGGTCTGCCAGTGAGCACATGCATAAGCAGCTGAGAGGGAGCACAGCCAGAACAGCTGATGTGACCTGGCCAAAAGGATATTCCATACCATGGAACATCATGCTCACTCTATAAACTGGAGAGACCTGGCCAGGGGCTGCTGAACACTGCTTGGGGATGGGCTGGGCATCAGTCAGCAAGCAGTGAGCAGTTGTGCATCACTTGTTTCCCTTGTGTTTTAGTCCCCTCTGTCTTTGTGTCTGCCTCTTCTTTTCATTATTTTATATTTTACTTTGTTATGATTATTAAACTGTTCTTAGCTAAACCCACAAGGTTTACCTTTCCTTTCCAATCTCCTTCTCCCTGGGGTTTGGGGACTGACTGACTGCATGGCCCTTACTTGTCCCCTGTGGTTAAGCCGCGACAGTACTTTAAAAATTTTGTGCATTTGTTTTTATGCAGCACTTGCTTTTGAAAGTACAGGCTCTGAGCTGTACTAGTTGTGCTGTGAAAGTCACTAGGTGGCGTTCTTAAGTAATAGAAGAGTGTTTAACAGCATTAGGGGATTTTTTTCTTTTTAGAAGGTACTTCATGGGTAGAGTAGAAGCAAGTAATCAGGGTTTAGCTGTCTGAATTTCTCACTACTAAGTTTTTGGAGTACAGTTCATCATGAATGTGGACCAAAGACTGAGCAGTGCCATTTGCATTTCCTTATAATTGAGAAGTGGCAAAAAGACAGCAAGCTTGTTTTATGCTTCTGTAAGATATATTCTGAGCCTCTTCAATTTTTCTTTCCAGTAGGAGAACTTCCTGTAATGATGCTTATGAGGTATGTGCAGTATGAGGCAGGTAGTACCACTTATATGCGACAGCTCTGGGTTATATTATAAGCTACCTTTGGCTCGGTCTTAACTTCCACAGAGCAGCCCCAAATCAATTTATTTTACAATCTTGCTGTTTTCTGTAATTAACTTCTAGTTTGCATCTCTACCTGAAACTCTAAAACTCTCTGAAATCTCTTCCATAAATTATGGTGAAATCATGTCCCAGAGTCTTTGTGCTAACAAGACAAGGGTGGGCCTTACTTGACAGTCTTCTTGTCTTCTATGATGATGAACTTTCACAGACTCACAGAACGGGTGAGGGTGGAAGGGTCTGCTAGAAGTCTTTTGGTCCAGCCCCCCAGTCAAGGCACCTGGTTGACCAATACTGTGTCCAGACAGCTTCTGAATCTTGCCAAGGATAGAGACTCCACAGTCTCTCTGGGCAGCCTGTGCCAATGCTTGGTAATCCTCACAGTGAAACAGGGTTTCCTGGTGCTCAGAAGGAACCTCCTGTCTTGCACTGTTTGTCCCTTGTCACTTGCACTGTTTGCACTCTTGTCCCTTCACTGGGCACCCCTGGAAAGAGCCTGGCTCTGTCCTGTTTGCACCCTCCCCTTGGGTTTCTGTGGAACTGTTGAAGAGATCCTCCTGAGCCTTCTCTCCAGCTTGAACAGTTCCTGCTCCTTCAGCTTTTTGTCATAGGAGAGATGCTTCCAGCCCTTTACCATCTGTGTGACCCTTGAGGGCCTGTCTCCAGTGTGTCCAGGTCTCTCCTACTAGGGAGCCCAGAACTGGTCAGTCCTCCAGGTGTGGCTTCATCAGTGCTGAACAATGGGCAAGGATCACCTCCCTCGGCCTGCTGGCAATGCTTCTCCTGCTGCAGCCCAGGTCACCGTTAGCTGTTTGCGCAGCCACAGCACCTTCTTGGCTCGTGTCTAACTCGGAGACCACCAGGACAGCTGGGTTCTTTTCTGCAAAGCTGCTTTCCATCTGGGTAGCTTGCAGCATGCGCTGGTGCCTTGGTTTGTTCCTCCCCTGGTGCAGGACTTTGCATCTCCCCGTGAGAAACCTCCTGAGGTTCCCATCAGCCCACTTCTCCAGCCTCTCCAGGTTGCTCTGGAGGCCAGTATAACCTTTGGGTGTCTTAGCAATTCCTTCTAGATCTGCCTAATCTGTAAACTTGCTG
Source organism: Irena cyanogastra (assembly GCA_013397155.1). Classification (NCBI taxonomy): domain Eukaryota; kingdom Metazoa; phylum Chordata; class Aves; order Passeriformes; family Irenidae; genus Irena; species Irena cyanogastra. The sequence goes on along the minus strand of VWZV01013920.1, from coordinate 12,857 downwards.
AGGTTGCACCCTGCTCCATCATCCTGATCATTTGTGGAGATATTGGACAGGAGTCTATACAGTATTAAGCCATGGGGCACACTGTTGGTTTTTGATCTCCGACTGGACTTTGTGTCACTGATCACAAACCTCAGAACCTGACAACTCTGTCAGTTTTTAGTGTACTTTCAGTCCATACTTCCCCAGCTCACTTACCAGCATGTTAGAAGAGACAGTGCTCAACAGTGTTAACAAGCCTTACTGGAGTCCAGACAGACACTATTTACTGCTCTCCCTTCATTTATCGAGCCAGTCATTTCATTGAAAGATGTTACCGAGTAGATTAAGTTTAGCTTGCCCATTATGAATCCATGCTGACTACTCCAGGTTAGGTTGTTTTTCATGTGTCTGGAAGTCGTTTTCAACTTTAGTTGTTCCATCACTTTCCTAGGGACTGAGATGAGGCTGACTAAACTATATTCTTCTGAATTACATTTAGTCCCTTTTTCCCAAGTCATGAGTTTAGTAGGCCAAGATTTCTGTCTTACTGATCTGAATGTGTTTAAACAGATTCAAGAAGATTCAATTAAGAATTGTATAGTTTTTGAAAGCCATAGAACCTTGAGCAATGGAATTAGTGAATATAATGTTGCTATGACTGCTCAATTTTGGAGACCTGTGTTGGTATAGCTGACACTTTCCAATCTGTCTGACTTAATGTTGTTTTTTTTCCAAAGTCTTTCCTGAAAGTAATCAGGAAGGTCCACTTCTGCAGACAAATTATCTCAGTTATGCAGTGATTTTTTTCTTCCTTTATGTTTTTTTACGTGTAGCCAGCTAAGCAAATAAAAATTCAAAATACAAGTTCATTTCTAGCTAGAAGTACTAAATACATGACAGTAAGCCAAGCTTATAGAGTGTACTTTGTAGTTCTTCAGAAGTAAAAGTTGAAACATATTTTTGTAGGTCCAGTGATAAGTTAAGTTCTGGAGAAGAGTGTGAACAGAGAGCAAGGGAACCGTGCTGGAACCCAAGGCCAGACCTAATGAGACTTACTAGGAAAAGAGATTATCCCAAAGAATGTGGAAACAGAGAAGAAGACAATACTGAGAGAAATGAAGAATTGGTGTTATTAAAAACAGGTGTATCAGGGGTAAGTGCTGATTGTGTCTTTTGAGCCAGTTATATCTCCATTCTTTTTCCTAAGTTTTTAGAAAGAACAGAAGTGCAGTATGTGGCTGGAAAAGATCAATGTGATTATTTGATTTTTTAAAAAAATTCACTATTGGAAACTATGCTGAATAAATGGACTTAGAATTTAAAACCTGTGGAAATACCTAATATAAAATGTTGTCTTAGGTTTGATGGTTTATATGATCAGAAATTTACATTATAATAAATACATACTAACATTGTTAAAAAATAATTTACTGTTTGTTATTCATTGAACAGTGGAAAATAAAGCAGATAACTAACTTCAGATACTACCTAAAAATCTGTGTTAGTATAATTAGAAATTAAAATGAGTGTGAACAAAGTTCAGACCTTCTTAAATTTGCTCAGCAGGCCTAACTAAGCCCAGACTAGTTCCATCCCTGGGTAATGCTGTGATAACTGAATCAACTTTATCTGGTGTTCCGTTTTTTTTATATGGATGACTAAAACTTCTAGTTGACATACTCTTTTAGCCAAGTATCCATAGCTGACAGAACTGTGTTTGCTGATGTTTGTCTTTGTATATGTTGAATAATATTTAAGTACTTTTATATAAAGTATGATTGTTTTTTTTCCTACCTTGTTCCCAAGGCAGAAAAAAAAAATTCGTTCCTGCAGATTGTTCTTTAAATTAATAGGTAATTTTAGAAAATGATTCATCTTTCCAGCTTCTAGAGAGTAGTTGTGCTTGATAAATTGAGCATGGTGTTGGTCTATTAACTACCAGCAGCACTGGGAATTCAAGCATCATAGATAATACCAGTTAATGACACCTCTGCTATAGAGCCAAAATTAAAAACAATGAGGAAGAATATCCTAAGTTGTCAGAGATGACAGCTGGGCATGTTCGTAAGATCCTCAAACTAAGTTCTTTAAGTCACCAAAGCCAGTTACAATTGTTTGGCACTTAATATGGTAATAATTATCTCCTGTGTTCAGGGAAGCTCCAGTAATACAGTGAGAGCTGGATCCTTCTCAGAAGCTACAAGGAAACACAATTTTGCAGAGAATGTTGAAGAAACATCTCATAAGAGAATCAGGCAAGCCATTACACTTCAGTCTCCAGGGATATCATCAGAGAGTGAGAGGCAAGTAGAAAAAGATAATGATTCTCGGCTTTCTACCTCACAGGAGAAGCATTCAGAGTGTCTCACAAGGTAAAACAAATGTTTTGCTTTGTCAACCAAACTCAGTTAATTGATAATTATTGGCCATATTTCTGCCATGTGTAATGTGAGTGCATGCAGTATGTCAGTTTTTGTGTCTTCCATCTGAACTTAGCATATATGTGCAGATACTCCTTTGTCTCTTACTCTGCCTGTATTCTCATAAAATGAACACAGCCAGCACTCTCACCAATCCATCCAATGGTTTCAACAGAAAGTCCTGATTTTATAGGGGAGGACTTGAGAGTACCCATATTTGGGGCACAGGGATTGTGGGATTAACCTAAAGAGAAACTTTGTGCTAGAAGTGTCTTCTACTGCCATTTGCTTCCAGGCCCCACCAGTTTACAAGGGAGGATGTTTTGGGGGGGGAAGTCTGTCATTACTTTCGATACTCCGAGTGGTTGTGCTCATGATTTTGAGGAAGGAAACTGTAGGTATCTGATTATTGCAGTGAATGGTGTCTGAGAAACCGAAGCAGATAAGTAGTTATCATGTAACAGTTTCAGTTTGTAAACAGTAGTCTGATCAATTACAATATCATAGTTTGGGACTTCTAGTGTAGCTTTAGCAAAAGACAGCTGGAAGTGTTCCCATGACTTAAAATGTTATGTGACTTCCACATTCCTCAAAATAAGAATGATTTCATACTTTCCTAATCAAAGAATTGTGTATCTTGCAAGTTTAGTTGTGAAGATTTGTAGCATTCTGAAACTGCTTAATGCACATTTGCAGTCAGTACCTTATGTACACAGGAAGAAACTAAATTTCTGATAAAATGCTTATTTGTCACTATTAAGAAGTAAATAGTTTGCATTGTTGGTCATAATGATAACTTATTTTTTTAAATTGAGTTTATTTTGATTTGTAGTACCCCTCTCCTTGGAAGGTCTTGAATTTCATTGGTTTTATTCTGTACTTTAGAAGGCAGTTCAGGAGATCATCAAAACAGATAGCACTGCTAGAACATGTGTTGGAGCCCAAAACTGCTACTTCTTCTGCCTCTGAATGTGAGGCTGATTGCAGTGAGAAGAGGAGTAAAAGGCAAGAAGTTAAACGGAGTGTTCCCAGAGACAAAAGTTTGAAAACTACACAGAGAAGAAAATCTGAGAAGGAACCGAGAAGTTCAAAGATAACCTTTGTCACCCTCCGGGCTTCTCAAGAGGAGGAGGATGAGGACGCAGATGACTTTGAGCTTGATGATGAAGATGAATGCTTTGCATCAGAGGAAGTAAACAAGGCTCCAGTATTTGTTCCTATAGGTCTTCGATCTCCAAAACCAGTTCCTATGCAGATACAAGAAACTGTGGAGGAGGTACTGTGTAGCTAGATTCTGCATGTGTAATTTTGTTGTGATTGTTTAAAAAGATTTTATTCTAATTGTATCTCTGGGTGTTTGGGTTTTATCGGAGTTCAACTTAAGAATGGTGTTGAGAGTCGTTGGGATGTTACTTGGCACAGATACTTGGTTTCGAACTTATCTTATTGCTGAGCATGTCATCATATGATACAGAATTCCCCTTTGGTCAGTTTGGGTCAGCTGTCCTAGCTGTGTGGTTTCCTGACCTCTTGCTTACCCCTGGCCTCCTTGCTGGGTAAAAGAACAGGAAAAAAGCTTTGACATTGTGCAGGAATAGCAAAAATGCTGGTGTGTTACCAACCCTGTTGTAGTTACAAATCCAAAAGACAGCACTATGTGGGCTGGTATGAAGAAAATTAACTTCATCTCAGCCATGCGCAGTACAATCTTCACCCTTTATTTCATACCATTTGTATCATGCCTAGGTCTTACACTATCCAGTACAAGACATTTTTCTATTTTTTTCCCCTGTCATCGCTACTTTCCATTCACTTCAGTGCTTTATGCTTTCTAGTGCTTTTTTTGCTTACTACTACTGCTAGTCCTCTTCCTCTCTTTGCCCATTGAAATCCTGCTTTTTATTGTCTCCTGAATGAATCACAGTGTTTCTGTCTCCAGGTGAAACAGCAGAATAATTTAAAGCTCAGTCAAAACACCAAGGGATTTCTAGAACAATAATGGGCAGCAAAGTTGCTATATGGAAACTTTTGCTGAATCCTTGATTTCAGACATGTAGAACATATATAATCTGTAGGGATTACAATCAAGTAGCCTAGTTTAACACATAGGAGACATGAGGTCCTATGTGAGGAATGAGGTTAGATACCCAAGGGACCCAGCTGTTGTAAAATATAAGTAAGTCAGTCAAAAGTCTGTAAAGTGCAAGCCTGTGAGAGCAACCCAGATTGAGCAGTGTTTTCCATGAGATTTTCCCTGGAAATATTATAAATTTTCTGTCAAATTTCAAGTCCTCATTTCTGAAAATGTCAGGTGTCTGAAGTTCTCAGTAAAAATACAATGCTGAAGAAGAAAAAAAAAATAGGTGAAATGGTGATTGGGTGTGTTACTATGTGTCTGCATGTCTATCTTGCTTTGGAAATAAGTTTGAACTGTTTTTCCATGCTGAAGACATAAAAAGCAGAAAAAGAGCATAAACTAAGAAAACCTATTTGAGGTAAACAGTCACTACATAAGATCTCAGCTGCATGATGTAGTTTGGTGGAGAAATAAGTGACTAAAAACAAGGACTTAGGTTGTCTGATGCTTCTACTTAGCTACAGGTAGCAGTACCTGTTCTGCCTTCATACCACTGCTTCCTTCTCAAATCAGAAGATACGATTTTTGTGAAGGATCCCTCTAGATGTTGAACATCTGTTAAATATATGAGGTTTATAAAAATCTGCATTTGACAGATTTTCTTTTGCATCTGATGAAGTGAAATACCTGTAAAATTACTTTTACAGCTGGAAATATCTGTGAATATCCCAGATGTGCAGATGGCTGCTGATGCTGAAAGTCTTTCTTGTTCTTCTATCCATCCAGTAGTACAGAGAGAAGAAGTAAGCCCCTCAACAGCTGTAAGAATGTCTTTCATTTATTTCATTGCTCAAAAAAGCTATTTCAGCAGTCCCTTGTTGCCATGTCTGAATGTAACTGTATAAATTATTAGACTGCTACCTGTCCCACACAGATGTGAGGCACAGCTGTGAGGAAACTATGTTAGTAAATATTGTTAGCCTTAAAACCAGGGTAACTTGTGGGCACAGGATTTACATGGAAGCATTAAACAAAAGTTATGGAGTTGTTTTATATAGGACTTTGATACTGTTTTTCTTTGTATTTAAGGTAACAATCATACATGAGAATCCAGATGTGGACAAAGGTAGATATGAAACAATCTTGCTCATGTATTCCTGTTAACTTGCTACCAATATATACATTTCCCCCTTTGTTAAACTATGCTTCCAAAGGTGCCATCGTCTTGGCTGACAGGCTCAGCTGTGTCCTGCAGTGGGTCAGCTGGAACTGGCTGTGTCCAGGGCAGGCCCCTGCTGCCAACATCTTGCCACCTGTATCCAGTACACTATTAAAGGCAGTCATGCTGCTGCTCGGTGTTTTAACAGTAGTTTGAATATGCTGAATGAGAATGGCTGCTTGTCTACAAACATTTTGATCCATAAATAAGGTCAATTCAGAAAATATGTACTTCACTGTATTGGTGGTAATGTCAAATACTTTTTGAATATGGGTTAGTGGATTTCTGGTTAATGTGCTTGTGACTTTTAATGCGTGTGAACAACTTCACAGGAATTAACGATGGAAGCACTGAAGCTGCTATGACTTTACTTGCAATGGGTGATCCAAACTTCCAGTTAAAAACAAGCACTGAAGGTATGATCTGATTTATGAGACAAAGCCTTGCTCTCATGCTTTCTGAGTCCAAAGCTCTTCCAGGTGCTGCTGCATAGCAGGAGGTCAAGAGTCATTTATGCTTTTAGTCCTGTTGCATCGTAACACATAGTTGAGTCCAGCCAATGCAGGTTGGCTGGAAAGATCTTGACAAGCGCCCTACTGAACAATGCCAACTGTATCACTGCTGGAGAGTTGTTTCTGTGACCTGTTTCAGGAAGCACATGTTTAAATTGATCTAGGCACATAAACTGGAAGAAAGAAAGGGATCAAGCTTAAATGTCTGTAACTTTCAATGATCTTTTCAATGTGAAACATAGCCTTTTCATCCTAACTAGCTACAACCTGAAATTACCTGGGTTTGTTATAGATTTTGTGTAGCATTTATTATCTGCTTTCATTTGCTGAATCTTAGTTTTTGTGTTCTTACTACAAAAAGTATTATCTGGGATTTGACTGTGTCCTTGGAGAATACTAACTTTGTTAAATGAGGCTTGAAGTTATATAGCTTTATATACATGCCAAACCTGAGTGTTTTAAATTAAGTTTTCCCATTCTGTTTATTGTTGTAATCAGAACAGACATATATGTCACCTGCTCAAGATGACTTGGACACAGCTCATAGTCTTGTAATTCATGCCTACTCCAAAGAAAATAGAACTTCTACTGAGTATTTGCTTGCTTCAGACACTTCTGTCAAGGAATTTCTGCCTTCTGAGGATGGAAACAACATCAATGTAGAGCATCAAATCACTGGCACAAGAATAGGTGTAGAGGAATATTCAGAGATGGATGCTACTGATACCAGGTTAAGTTACTACTTCATTTTCTTTAGTGAGAGAGATCCTCTGGCACTGCTTACTTTTGATAGGTTCTTTCTGGTATTTTTACTGATTTGCAAGCAGTCTTTCTTAAGTAAAGGTTTCTCAATTTATGTAATTTAGTATGTAATCTGCAAAAACTCTTCTCATCTCTTTCTTACTATTTCATGAAGTGTTTGTATGTAATTTTGGGTATCTACAACTAGTTTTTCTCTCATGAAATTAAGCTTGCCCAGGGAAGGGAAGGAGAAAAAAAAATGCAAACTAATGATGTACTGGATCACTGTTAATTATCAAGATCTTTCTAGCAAAGTTCTCTACAGCTAATCAGACCAAAGCAAATTGCTTTAGTGTCACTGCTGCTGTGGGGGTGTAGATCAAAGATTTAGAGCAAAGGGATAGCGAGAAATCAGTTGATCTTCCATCATTATGGTTTTAGTGATTGATCTTTAATAATTTTTCCATTTGTGAATTATGAAACAGCTTAATGGGACACTTTTCCAGAGAAACATCTGCTGGTGATCATGTATTGTTTGAAAGACTATTTAATTTGTTGATTGCTTGAACAAACTATGAGATTATGCTCTTTGAAAAAATCATGATCCAAGGTAATTTGTTTTGCATCCAGTGTAATTATATTATTAAACCAGAACTTACTACCATGTCATATATATTAGATTTCTGATCTTCTCCTTTTATTTAAACATTTCAATTTTTTTTTTATTCCTTTACATTAGAAGCATACTAGTTTGCAACATACCTATCTGTTTCAATTTGCAGATGATGTTTATTTTTTTTATCATGCCGGGTAGTCTTCTGTCTTCTCTGCGAGTTGCAGCTTGCATTTCAGGTCTTAATTGTCTGATCTACACCATATCTCTTATCTTCTCTTCACTAATTGTCAAAAATCAAGGACTCTCTTGATGACATTTTCCTTTTAACTTGCAGTGGTAGCTCTTTTCCTGTGGTGAATAGTATGAGACTGACAGGAGGCAGACACCTGGAGCCAGAGCCAACCTCTGCAATACTGAGGTCCAATGAACACCTAATCCAGGAGATACTTAACACAAATATACCTGTGGAACAACTAGAGCAAATTCAAACTGGTAAGCCTGTTTCTTATCCTAGGGCTCTGAAAATGGTTATTCAATAGACTCACATCTGTTCGTGAAATGAAACTGAAAGCTGAAAGTTGTCACTTTCCATTCATGTTCACAGATGGCACATTACCATTAATATGGGGCATGCATTTGTAATATAGTTTTATACATAAGAATACTTTTCAGTATGAAATTAAATGAAATTTGAATAGCAGGGGTTTTTTTTGAAGGTATTAAAATACCTGGAAGGCACTTAAATTACTGGACTGCCTATTATAGAAATACAGTAAAATACAGTGTACTTTTTTCTATTACTACTGTCTTTTCCTTCCATTATAAGTAGAAGAGGAGATAGAAGGAACTACCTTTCTATTCTTAAAGCAGTTGCAAAAAACATAGTCTTCAAACTCTTAATTGTCTTCATACCACTGGCAAAATAGGAAAGTTGTATTGGTTCTGGTAAGATGAGATATGTGTATGTGCCTTATTTGTATAGGACACAAGTATACGTGTGCACATTCATGTATATGTGTCTGTATAAACATACTACAAAACTTCAATTTATGCAAGATTATATGTAAAAATAATACAAATATGTATATACACACAGACAGAAAAGACATTATTTTAATTTTTATTCTTATAAAACTTAGATCCTACAACCCTGAGGAATAATGCAGAAATGCAGAATGTGGAACCAATCAGACCAGCTGCAGGTGATTCTTCAGTTCTTCATGACTTTGCATCTGGAAGCATGGAACTTACCAAGCAAGCAGACAAGAGTGAGAGGTAGGAAGACTCATCATTTAATACTGACTTTATTCCTACTGTCTGTTAAAATGTGCAGCTGAAGTTCAGGTGTAGTATGCGACTATAATGGAAAAAGTGTGCTCACAGACACTGTGTGTGTTTATATAGATAGTGTACGGTTTAGACTTCAGGTTTTTCTCCCTTGCATGTTGTGCTACAGCTTTTGGAGACGGACCATTAACTTTTGTTTGCTATTTCAGAACTTAGTAATTACCTTGCTGCTTAACTGTCTTTCATGAAACTGCAAGGAAATGTTAAAGAGTTGATTCATTTAGAAATGTTAATGAGCTTATAAGGCTTCCTGCTTGGTTGTACTTTCAGTAGGAATGTCTCCATTAGTGGAATTACAGAGACCTTTCCCTGAAATTGTTCATGTAGATTTGTTCAAAGATTATGCATTCTGTTTAGTACAACGATGTAGCTTTGTTTCCCTGTAATTACATATGATTCACATTAAATACATTGTAACACAGAATTTAGCATTTGCCGAGGATATATTCATTTGGTTTCAAATTAACTAGATGTGTACCTTGCAGAACAGGAAAGGAGGTAAGAGATGCTTGTGGAAATTCAGGAGATTTAAGACATCTAACTACATCACCAAAACCTGAAAAATCACACCTTGAACGAGAAGATTGTCCAAATCCAAGTTCTGTGGATGAACTGTCTGAGCAAAGTCCTTGTCCTCTTGAGCACAATATATGTACAGTCAGCTTTACTCAGGTAAAGAACGAGAACTCAATTACAGTCCAGAATTGCCCAGATTTTGAAATTCTGTAAAGAAAGAGGTTTTCAGTGGAAATACACTCACCAGTTCTAAAGACCTGGTACTTCAGCTGGTAAATGAAACCTGCTTTTTCACAGGGGCATATCCAAACAGTCTTTCAGACAAACTTAATCATTGCAAACTCTGTTTAGAACATTTCAGTAATAACTGATATGCATTTGTAAAATTGCAAAGAATTTTTAAAAAGTCTTGATGGAAGAAATTACCTAGGATTCATGTATCCATTCAGTATGACCTCTTACTGTTATATTTGTTTACAATAAAATGGAGTTAAAGTGTTACTGCTTAGATGGAGCATGTTCATCGTCACATTTGCTTTGTTTAAAACAAATTGCATCCTTTGTTATGCTCTTTCTCATTTATTTTAAAAAGACAATTCAGAGCTTTTCATGCATATTATTATGACATACACAAAATTTGCATATTTTTACTTGTATCTATATAATTTACATAATCATCATGTATGTTGTCATGGGCAAACAGTTTGTCTTTCATATCCATTTCTTTGCCATGGCTTGTGTGTCTGTGTTCTTGTATAAATGAGAGTTACCTTACTTCATCATGAGAGAAAAGTTCATTTGCAGTTCCCCAGGGTTTTAGTGTTGTCTGAGGTCAGTGAGCATGCAGTTACATTGGAACAGCTGATGCAGAGAAGCTTGTTTCTGGAGTGCAGCAGGTTGCTGTGTCAAGGCTGATGTCACATTAGGACAACGTGCAAGAATGATGTTGCTCTTACAGGCCTGGTAGAGAGTATGAGAGAAGGCAGCTTGCAGTAGATCACTCCTGGTTTTAGCAAAGGGACAAGCTGTAGAAGGGAAGGGATAGATGAGTTGCAGAGCTTGGTGTTTTTCTTTGGCACTCAGTGGTTTGTTAAGAGTTGTTGGAATCTGCTTTCTTAGTGCCACTGAACAATTTATCATGTGAGTCATCTCTGACAGATTTGTGCTGTAGGAAGTATAAATTTATTTAGACAAACCATCAATACAGACAAGAAGCTGTATATAAATTTTATATTTCCCCAGTGTTTCTTGTCTTTGTTAGGCTAATTCTCTTCAGCCTAAAACAGCTAGAAGTGCAAACTAATAAATGACATAATGATGAGGTGATTGGATTTTTTGGCTCTTCAGCATTTGACATGCTTTGTTTCTTCCTGTTTCCTAGAGTAATTTCCCAGATTTATTAAGTTGTTTTATTTCAATTGTATTGTTTCTAGAGTGAAGCTTGTACTCAGGATGCTCAACAACATTGCGTAAGCAGCACAGAAGAAACTTCAGGTATAATGTGCGAATGTTCAAAGTTAGCAAAGCCCGCATTTGTTTATCTTGCAGTTACTAAAAGATTAATTAAAAATCTAAAATTTTCATTAAAAAAAATTAAAATTTTCATTGACGTGATTAATCAGTCTATTCCATTAACACAAATAATGATCCACAGCATAATGACATTCCCCTCCCTAGCCTCTTGTCTCTACATTTCATTAATAGAAAGTAGACTTGGGAACTATTTGAATAGCCCTTCATTAAGTTTAAGTATCAGTGGAAGGGAAACTTGCTCTCTTTGCCCTGTTGAGAGCTCCTGCTGCTTACCTTGCAGTAGGTATAGCAGTTTTTAGAGCCGTTTATGCACCTCTGACTCACCCAACAAAAACTGAACATGACAGAGGGAGATAAACTGTGTAGTTTTCCACTGGCTTAGTGAGCTATAGTTGCTCATGAAGTTATCAAGTGAATGCTGTTCTTAGAGTTATGTGAGTAGGAGGGCTGTACTGTGCAACTGTGGAGCAGAGGAAAGAAGAGGAGAAGTGTAAGACAGTCAGACTTCCTTCTTTAGCTGTACTGAGTCAACAGATTAATGCCTAACTGATCAAGTATGATGAAAGTTACAAAGGTGATATCTGCTCTTCCCTAGAACAAATTGAAATGGTTGGTTTGGAACCACTACTTGTCTAACATACGGGATAGTCACAGTGACAGAAGCCCAGAATACTTACTTTGCTTGGAAACTGCAGTCCGAAGCTGTAACCCATGAGCTTGTGCAAAAGATTGGGCTAATACTTCCTAGATATCTGTTGCTATGCTCTATTACTGCAAGAATCATGGGATGGAGCGTCTTAAACCATGTTTAATTAGATGAAGAATCCAAGCAAGTTGAAGTTGGAATAACAGCATTGCATCATTGAGACCTATCTTAAATAATGGAGTACCATTGTTGTTTTCCATCTTCTGGAAACTTTACAAATGTTTGTTCCTTAAATTCTAACAGATGGCAGCTGGCAGTTATCTGTTAATGTCTGTTTGTTGATTAAATTATCTGTATTTTTCATCTATTAAGTTCAAGACTATGCTCCTTAGATCCTGTTCTGCCAGTCTGCAGTGAGGGGAAAAATCCTGTGCTTACCTTCAAAATAGCAGACATCTGCCATTTAGAGAAGTAACTGGTAATACCTGAGAGTTGCACTTAAAGATAGAGGGCCACTTAACCACCATGACATAAGTTTAATTAAACTGCAAATTGCTCTTTAATGCTAGAACACCCATTTAAAATCTTCATCATTACTAGGAATTTTTAATATTCTACATTCTGAATAGTAATCAGGATTCCTCTGCAGTGAATAAGCACCAGGAGATGATGATGTGTATCTCATCTGGGAAGTCAGGAAGCTTATTGTCTCTAGAATATGGCCAGTGCCTTTTTCCATGGAGAAATGAGTGCCTAAAATTTCAGTACTCCATGTAGGGAGGACATGAAGAAAACAGCATAATTTCATATTTGATTAATAGTTTCTTGTTGTTTATTTCCCTGGAAAAATTATAGTAGCAAATGATGATCATAGATGTCCAGAGGAAGAACAGACATTCATTTTAACATTGGTGGAAAT
>VWZV01013916.1:0-26131 GCA_013397155.1 Irena cyanogastra | reverse complement strand
ACACACACACACCCCCCTGTGTGCATCAGGGCCAGTCACAGCCTGTGCAGCAAGAGAGAGCTCAGCTCCTGGAGGGGTTTGGGTGCTGGAATGAGTTCCTGGGAGGTGCTTTAGGAAGCAGGGAAGAGGTGATGGAATCTGCATTGCAACCAGGAGATGGAAGGAGTTTTTGCTTTTCTTATTTATGTGCCTTGATCACACCGGGCAGGGAGGGGACAAAGGCCTTGAGCTCCCACTGACTCCAAGCACACAATTCCAGCTGGAAGGAGCCCCTGGCTGCTGGTCCTGCCCAGCACAGCCTGGGCACACAGCTCAGGGCTGTGCTTTCCTGCAAGTGCCCCTCTCCCCCTCTGCAGACCCCTCCCCACGTCACTGCACCTTGCTCGGTGTTCCCACAGGGCTGTACAACTCCAGGCCTGCTGGTTTGGGACTTTTCCCACGAAATCACCTTTCCACAGGCGTGCTCCAACTCCTAAGGCAAACTGACTGCATACTGCAGTGCTGCTGGTGCCTCCCAGCTGTCCCATAGGTGTGCTGGCAGTGCATCCCCCCTGTTTGCCTTATTTATCATTTAACCAGTGCCAAAGGGTTCTTTTCATCCCATGTAAAAAACGGACACTTATAAAAATGCATAGGTTTGAAATTGCTCAGCAGGTGGAGTTGTTATAAGAACTAGCCAGGGAATAAATGGTTCCTTCTCCCATTAGGCTCAAAGGCCATTTCCATACAGGCTGCACGTGGAATGGGATTCACTCCTGCTCCCACCACACACAACTGTTTCTCTGCTGTTCCTTCAAGCTTCAATGTCTCCATTAATGCTTTATTACCACTGTTAAAATTCCACACTTTGGAATGTGCTCAGAGTAAATCTGCCACGTTGTGTTTAAGTACCAACTGCTTATGTTTTAATGGCATTAATCTTTGCCTTTTTGCTATGTCTGAGTGTCTTGGTTTGAACAGCCAGGTGTCTGCTAAGGAAGGCAGGAACCTCCCCTGAAATGGAAAATGTAAACACCCTCCCTCTGAATTATTATAATTTTGAAATTAAGGGGCTCTCAGGCAAAGATATGGGAGTAGGAATAACAGCTCTTTAATAGAAAAATTAAAAATACAAATGCAAGAGTACAAACAAAAAATCAAACCACTGCCAGAGTGAGAGCAGGAGCTGAGCCCTGTGTGTCAGGGTGTTGGTGGCAGTGCCATTCCATGGTGGCTCAGCCCTCCTGCAGTGCCAGGGCTGGCTCTGCTGGAGCAGGGATCCTGTCCAAGGCTGGAGTTTTCCTCTGCAGCTCCAGTGCTGCTGGAGATGGGCCTGGGCTCCCTCTGGGAATGCAGGGCAGAAGAAAGCTGCTCCTCTGGGAATGCAGTGGGAAAAGGCTGCTGGGCTGTTCCCAGGGCAGATTCTATCCAGGTAGGAATGCTTGGCTCCTCCCCTGGGCGGAGCCTCTCCCCATGGGATGATGGAATTTTCTCAGCCATGCAGGGACACTCAGTGGCCATGAACAGCAGAGATCTCCTGGAGGGAGGGTTAGTTGTGGGAGAGATAAAGAAACCTGCCCAATGAACAGCAGAGAACTGCCCAGCTCTGACAGATGGCAATGGAACACACAGCCCCATTTCCAACACTGAGCCAGGACAATGAAAGGAGATTCCCCTCTTTCCCAGCCATTGAATCCTGTGGAATGAAAACAGGACTCAGGTGCTGCAGGCAGAGCTGGTTCCCTGCTCTTTTTGAAGGCCCTGTCCCCTCCAGCCAGGCAGGGAAAAGTCCAGGTCACTGTGCCTGCATGGATGGAATTCCAGGATTGCTGCTGGCTGTGTCGGGCTGTGCCTGAGCTCCCCTCCTGCCCCACACTCTGCACTCCTGCCCTGCCAGCTCCAGGGGCTGTGAGGAAGGTGCTGGAAAGGCACAGCCCACGGCCAAAGGCTGCCTCTGCAGGTGATGGAGACTGGAACCTGCCCAGGACACCTTGGTACTGTACAGGACAGAGCTCTCAGCAACTTTCATCTGCAGAGCACCAAGCAGGGATGATCCTGTGCCTTTCACTTCTATCACTCATAACTCCACTGCTAAGCTTCCCTTGGGAATTTTACTTTGGATTTCACCCCACAGTCCACATGCTCTCAGGACAGAACCTCTTAAAAACCAGTCCAAGGCAGCTCACCTGATAGAAAGGGTGATGTAACACTGCAACAGAAAATGCTAATGAGTTCCAAATTGTGTCAGGAAAATCAATGCTCGTCCTCCAGAAGGTTTTTATTGGATAACTTTCCTCTTGACTTGGTTATTGTTCCAGAGTCCTACAAAATGAGAAGGAAGGAGGAAGGTAAGGAAGTGCAGTGCATGACAAACAAGCTGATTCTTCAGTCCAACATAAAACTTGAGGGTTTAGAACAGGCTTTAGATATAGGAGATTATAAACTGGGAAGATGGAATGTAGACACAGTAAAACAGGGGAGAGAACACAGGAAAGATCTGCTCTTAACAGGTTTTTGTTGCACAAATATGTTTCGTTCAACAAGAGCCAATCCTTCATCCTTCCAGGTTTCTGGTGGAGAAGGACACTTCCCAAAAGCCTCAGGAACCAAATCTCACCAGCAGGGGCTCGGTGGGCCTGGAGCTCAGCAGATCAGGAGTGGCTCTTCCCTTCTCAGGGGTGCTGGGACTTGCAGCCCTTCAGCACTTTGGGTCCTCTCTGCCCTCCCAGTTTTGAGGAAGGCAGGACCAAGGAGCGGGGATCTCTTCCACCCTTTGATCACTGCAGCCTTAGAAGAATTTCCTTCAGTCCACATGGGGAGACCTTTGTGACACTTCAATGCCAGTGCAGGGATTTCTCTCCCTGGTCCCATGAGGGCCCTCAGGTGCTTTAAGGGTGTTTATACCACAAGCAAGGGACACATCTCAGCCTTTTCCAAAGTGATCTCCCAACTCTCCACCAGGGTTTTACATATCAGTGGATTCTGGGCTGGAAGGAAAGTCTCCCTGTAGTGAGGGATAAGTCTGTCCTGTATTGTTTCTTTTAAAGGCTGTGCTTTTGCAGTTTCTCATCCACCAGAAACTTTTTTGAGTGCTTTAAACCTTAGTTTCTTTCCAGGATTTTTTTTCTCTGAGGTAATTTGCTTGGAGGTGGGCAGAGCCATAACAGATGGCAAGAGTCCCCTGCCATCCCCGTGGCTGAGCAGCCTCCTCTGCTCCCTCCAAGCAATGAGCGACCTCCTGAATTAGCAGCTCCATCAGCATCAGAAGGAGGTGTTACAAACCCCATTAGATGATTCACAATGCACACAAGACCCCAATATTATCAATATTTATCCCAGCTGAGGATTGAGAAGTGTAAAGAGGAGAAGCCCAGCATGCAGTACCTGATGGCTGCCTTAGCTGCTCAATGTGCTTTTTTAACAACTCCTTCAGATCTCATCTCACAGGAGCCCTTCACATTGAGAAGTTTAACACAGGAATGACCACTACAACAACTCCCCTTCCAGCAGCTTCTTAAACCCTAAGCTTAAATTAATGAGGCTCAATGAATAACATGAGCTGTGTAATGTTGCTGTCAAATCACCACAGCACAAGGCTTTCGTCTGTGCTCAGATCCAAACCCTTCCAATCCAACTCCATCCCCACATCTGGAGGCTGCAGAAACTTGGACTTGGCTTAACCTTTAAATTCGCTTGGCCTTGACAAACACCACCGTTTCTGAAACTGGGATTAGGGGGGCTCAAGCACAAAGGGTGCCCAAAGCTGGCCCTTTGATTTCCAGCAAAACAGCTATCATTTGTAGAGAGCTGGGATGGATTCTCCTAGGAAGGGACAAAATTACTTGGAAATCATAGAATCACAGAATCTAAGAGTGGTTTAGATTGGGAAAGACCTCCAGGATCATTGAGTTCAGTTGTTAACCCAGCACTGCCAAGGCCACCACTGTCCCCAAGTGCCACATACACACAGCTTCTAAATCACTCCAGAGATGGGGACTCCACCACTGCCCTGGGCAGCTCTGCCGAGGCTGGACAACCCTTTCCAGTAAGAAATATTCCCTAATACCCAACCTGAGCCTCCCCTGGCCCAGCCTGAGGCCGTTCCCTCTCCTCCTGTCCCTGTTCCCTGGGAGCAGAGCACGACCCCCCCTGGCTGTCCCCTCCTGTCAGGAGCTGTGCAGAGCCACAAGGTCCCCCCTGAGCCTCCTTTTCTCCAGGCTCAGCCCCTTTCCAGCTCCCTCAGCTGCTCCTGGGGCTCCAGCCCCTTCCCAGCTCTGTTCCCTTCCCTGGACACTCCAGCACCTCAATTTCCTTCCTGTCATGAGTGCCTCAAAACTGCCCCCAGGATTTGAGGTGGGGCCTCAGCAGTGCCAGGACATGTGATTAAAAAAACAATTTCATCTACAGGCCACCCAAGGATCACTTCCTTAAACTGGGCTGGACAGTGGATCAGGGATGCCTTCCCAGCTGCCAGGGATAGATTGTCCAAAGAAAATTTCCTCTTTTATTCTGGAGTCTCTTCATTCACTTTTGCAACAGTGAAAAAATGAACCCCCTGCTCTGATACACACTTTTCCCAAGAGCTGAGAGTTCAAGAAAAACATTGTATGGAAAGTCATGGATATTGGGAGGAACATTTGATGAGGGAATAGGGACAGATGTAACATCACAGCTCTCTTTTGGGACACTGAGTCCTGGGTTGCAACATCTCTGTGGAACCCATGTGAGAGGTCACCAGGACTACTCCTACTTCAGCTGGGCTGGCAGAGGAACTTTTCAGGACAAGGAACATTCTGGTTGATCATAAACACCACACAAAATTCCACAGCTGAGCTTTGCAGAGACACGGAATTCTAACCCTGCCTGTGGACTGAGTCTGGGAAAAGCAGCTTTGTCAATAAGCTGCCTCAAATTCCAAAAATCTCCAAACTTGTGGAGACCTTGAAACACCACTCTGCACGTGGGTCTGCGTTCTAAATCCTGTTAATCTTTTAAGTACATTGGTTATTTGACGCATTTCTGGAAGGAGGACAAAACATTTCTCACCTTTACCCCTCAAAAATTAGGTTTTGGGTCTCATTCAGTCATCTAACTCCTCCCAGGTGTCTGTGGAAAGAGCCAGAGGCTGGCACCTCCACAGTGTGGTCCATGGGATCCTGCACTGAAGGGATGAGTTGCCCTCCAGAGATCCATCCATGCTTTTCATCTCTCCCTTTCCTCTTTGGCAAGAAGAACTGGGGAAGTTCTTCCCTTCATTCTGAGGAAATGGCTCAAGCTGCACCAGGAGAGGTTTAGACTGGACATTAGGAAAATGTTTTTATGGAAAGGGTGCAAAGCACTGGAGCAGGCTGCCCAGGGAAGTGGTGGAACCACCACTCCTGGAAGTGACCAAAAACCTTGTGGATGTGGCACGTGGGGACATGGGCTAGTGGTGACCATGGTGGTGGTGTGTTGATGGTTGAACCTGATGATCTCAAAGCTCTTTCCTGACCTCAGCCATCCTCTGAGATGATTATGGTGTGCTAATAATCTATGAACAACTTCTGAAGAGCCAGGGAGAAGGAGGTGGGAAACACGGCCTAATGTCAAAAGGCTGATAAATAACAAATCTTAAAAATAATCATGAGGGGCTGATAAAAATAATCACGAGGGGTCTGAAAGTGCCCTGGCAACATTTTGGGGTCTGCAGATGAGAAGAGACTGAAGGTCACATGTCTGAGAAGGTGGTGCTTCAGGGAAGGGAGGCAGGGCAGGGCAGAGCTGGTGCCCCTGGCACTGCAGACATCCAGCCCTCCTTGTTTTGCAAGTGCCATTTCAGCAGCTCCTTCCTATAATTTACCAAAGCAGCCCTTTTTTTGCCTCACAAAGAGAATAAAGAAATGGTAAAATAACTTTGAAAGCCAGGTTATTCCTATGCCTTAACACCTTCCAACAGATGTTGTTCCTACCGAAAGCAGAGTTCCTTGAATTATTAATGGTTCCCAACAGCTCAGCTTGAAATAATTTAGCATTTGAAAGAGAAAAGCCACTCTCATTATTCCAAGTGCAGAAACATTTTTGGTTATTAAAGGTATTCTCCTCAAAAAAGAGAAATCTTTACAGTTTGTATCTTTTCCTCCAGATGCCAGCAGGAGCACCAGATCTAGGGAAACCTTTGTGCTTGCTGAAGGTTAATTAATAAAATACAATGGAAGAGGGAGGACTCCATATTCCATTTCAACTTGAGAAGCTCTTATCTGATCTCGTGGTACCTTTGATTTCACCAGATTTATTGTATTTGCACTTGGAGACCATTACATTCTTTCTGAGGCTTAAAGTGACCAATTATTCACTGCAATCAAACTTGCCAAGGGATATTGGCCAGGTTGGACAGGGCTTGGAGCAGCCTGGGATAGTGAAGATGTCCCTGCCTGTGCGAGGGGGTGGAATGGGATGAGCTTTAAGGTCTTTTCCAGCCCAAACCATCCTGGGATTTGTGAAACTGAGCACCAGGCTGGTGGCATTGCCCCTTGGGTGGCTGCTGGGAGAAGAACATCACCCACAGCCCCTGCTCCCCTGGGAGATCTTCTTGGGGATGTTGGGTTCTCAAAACCAGCTCTGGCTTCTGGGAAAACCAACCAGGCTGGGCCAAGCTCTGGCAGGTTTGCAGCTTGGCCTTGTGGCAGAGCATCTCAGCTGGCCACACTGTGGGAGATGCCAGGAAGGGCCCTGGGCTGGTTGGGACCGGAGCTGGGGTGGATTTACCCAAGAATTCTGTGTCCCCTGTGGAACCAGCCCATGGAGGAGATGAGTGTTTGTCTGCTTAGCACTGAGGGAAGGGTGGCCACAGTGCACTGGGCAGGGCTGCTCCTCACAGCGGCAGGTCAGCTCTGCTCGGCCGTGCACTCACCAGGATGGCTTTCCCTCCCAGCATGGATTTCCCAGGTGGGATCCAGGGACACTCCAGGGGCACGTGCCCAGGATTCAGAGGTGTAAGGTGACAGTGATCTGCGACAGGCCCTGGCCCTGTGCTCTCCTCAGTCCCTTCAGCTCGTGAGGCACATTTGTACAAATTCTGAGATTGCATCAGAAGTGAGAGGAGTGAAATGCTGATTATTGTGATTAATCACCTCTGCAAACAGCATCGGGCTGCTGCTCTCAGTCATGGAATCATAGGATGGTTTGGGTTGGAAAGGACCTTAAAAATCATCTAATTCCAGCCCCCTGCCATGGCAGGGACACCTTCCACTGTCCCAGGCTGCTCCAAGCCCCAATGTCCAACCCGGCCTTGGACACTGCCAGGGATCCAGGGGCAGCCACAGCTTCTCTGGGCACCTGTGCCAGGGCCTCAACACCCTCACAGGGAGGAATTCCCTCCCAACATCCCATCCATCCCTGCCCTCTGGCAGTGGGAAGCCATTCCCTGTGTCCTGACACTCCAGCCCCTTGTCCCAGGTGACTCCCCATCTTTCTGATAGCTTCCCTAAGGAAATTAATTAGGTGACCCCAAAACCTTTTCTTCTCCAGGCTGGACACCCCAATTCCCTCAGCATTCCCCACAGCAGAGGTGTCAGCCACTCCTGGGGAGATCAGGAGCACGAGCTGGCCGTGCTCTGGTGAGACAGGGCTGTCCAGGTGTGCACTGGAGGTAACCCAGGGTGTGTGTGTCTGTGTGTGTGTCAGAGCCCTCCTTGTGCACCAGCACACTCACTGGTGAATTGATCTTCTCCTGAAGGTCTCCTCAGCCTTATTTCAAATGAATAACTCAGAGGTGCACATGGCTTTCGATGACTCTTCAGAATTATGACCCAATTTATGCTTTCTGTAATAATCAGCACAATAAGGCAGTAAAGCTGTCGTTGCTGGATACACCAAATTTATATTTTATCATGGCAATATAATCAATATAATAAGAAACCAATACTTTATGAGTTAGCATTGTCTTCTCAGAGTCTTTTTGGGACTCTTTCCTCAAGTCTGCTTTGGGTCTGGGGAGGTTTATGTCCATGTTAGCTCTTCCTGCAGCTGTTCCATGATAAATCAACCTCCCACTGCTTCTGAGATCTCAGCCAATATGCTCTGCAGCAATAACAAAACATTCCCTTTGCTGGTCTTTTTTATATTCAAAGCAAAACCATCAAACAAATTAAGTTTTCTCACAGTACAACACAGCACAACATGTTACCCTGTTTCCCCCAGCTGAGTTCCTTGCATGCACTGCAGGAGCAGCTCTGAAACATTGAATGATGCTTTGCATTGCTTCAGCTGCTGTCAACAACAGAGCTGCAAACGCTCCAGAATGTTCATTATTTGACTCCCAACACTCTGTAAAATCTGCTCATGAACACATCCAGAGATGCCTGTGCTCACACATGCTTGCATTTGTCTCTGTATACACATTTTCATATCTATTTCTGCTTCCAGATGAGAAAGAGAAGTTCTCAGATGGTTAAATACCATTTCCCACTCAAAGGCAGGAGCTAAGGGGAGAGCCAGCCAAGGATTTCTGATTCCCTCTCTTTGTTTTGATCCCAGCACGCCTCTCCCCTGCTGGATGAACAGCCACAGGAAGCATTAACCCTGCAGATAAATATTTTAATGTCATCTCTGCCCCTGCCTGGGGACACTGGGTGAGGCAGAGCAGAGCTGGGAGTGCAGCCCTGGTCTGTGCCAAGAGCAGCTCAGAGGGGACAGAGCTGGGCCTGAGACAGAGCTGGGCCCAGGACAGAGCTGGGCCTGGGACAGAGCTGGGCCTGGGATAAAGCTGGGCCTGGGACAGAGCTGGGCCCAGGATAAAGCTGGGCCCGGGACAGAGCTGGGCCTGGGATAAAGCTGGGCCCAGGACAGAGCTGGGCCCGGGATAAAGCTGGGCCTGGGACAGAGCTGGGCCCGGGATAAAGCTGGGCCTGGGACGGAGCTGGGCCCGGGACAGAGCTGGGCGCGGGATAAAGCTGAACCTGGGATAAAGCTGTGCCCAAGACAAAGCTGAGCCCGGGACAAAGCTGAGCCCAGTACAAAGCTGAGCCCAGGACAAAACTGAGCCCAGCCTTGGGTGACAGGGAGAAGGAGAAATCCCTAATCCCCAGATCCTTCTCCTGTTGGTACTCCTGCCTCTTCCTCAGGCACGCTGGAGCCAGCAATTGTCCTGCTGATGTCTGACATGGTTCTGAGGTCTACCAGAGCCTGCTTTCAATAAAAGCCAGGTTTTGCTCTCAGCCCTGGTGTCTGGGCACCTGCCAACACCCTTGTGCCCAGCAGATCCCTGGACTGCCTTCCATAATGTGTACCCTGGAAAGCAAAAGCTTTTAAGTGCCCACAATAAAAGGTCCCTTAATTGCAGCAAAGCTTTTACAGTCACTGCTTTGCTGGCTTTCTTCTCTCTGTAAAACACTGATTTTTCTTCTTAGATTTGTTTCTCCTTCTCCCCTGTTAAATTGTGTGTGCTCCCCCTTTCCAGTTAATGTAATAATTCTGATGAGCAGTGCTTAGCATAATTCCAGACACTGCTGTACGTGCTGCTGAAAGCTGTGCTTCAGGAGAATTCCATTTCTGAGGGCAATGTAGCATGGAGAGCTCTCCAGCCCTCTGAAATTGCATCAAGGGGGACCCAGAGAGCAGCTAGAGGGATACTGTGCAAAAATTATTTTATGGGATATGTGAGGGCTGACAGAAGCTGGGAAAAGCCATCCAAGATGGAATAAAAAGCAACAGGGTTTACAGGGCAGAAAGAAACGCTGCTCTGAGGTGCTGGAGTGTCCAGGGAAGGGAACAGAGCTGGGAAGGGGCTGGAGCCCCAGGAGAGGCTGAGGGAGCTGGAAAGGGGCTCAGCCTGGAGAAAAGGAGGCTCAGGGGAACCTTGTGGCTCTGCACAGCTCCTGACAGGAGGGGACAGCCGGGGGGTCGGGCTCTGCTCCCAGGGAACAGGGACAGGAGGAGAGGGAACGGCCTCAGGCTGGGCCAGGGGAGGTTTAGACTGGATATTAGGGAAAATTTCTTACTGGAAAGGGTTGTGCAGCTCATGGCAGTGGTGGAGTCCCCATCCCTGGAGGTGTTTGAAAAATCTGTGGATGCAGCACTTAAGGACATGGGTTAGTGGTGACTGTGGTGGTACTGGGTTGATGGTTGGACTGGATGCACTTAAAGGTCTTTTCCAGCCTTAACAATGCCAGGATTCCATGACTGAAAGCCATGCAGGCCTGAGGGCTTCAGCAGAGTTATCCCAGCACAGCTGTGGAGTGATGCAGAGGTGAACTGGACACCCAGTTGTGTTCAGGGCAGGGCTGCCCACAGGCAGGGTGGAGATGGCTTTAAAAACTCCATGAGGTTTAAAATAAAAACAATCCTTTTATTTGCCTCCAGCTCTCTGGACCTCTGCAATACCCACAACCTGCATTTTTCAACTCCTCTCTGCAATAAGGAGGCAAAGGAGTTAAATTCACTAAATATTCATGCTGGCATCATGGAGTGATCCCAGGAACCCAGGGGCTGGCACTTGGCACTAACCTCTGGTGTTGTGACAGAGCTTTCCATGCCAGGGGGGAAAGGATATTCCAGGGATGGATGTGTCCAGCTCCTCCCTCTGATGCTGAAAGCCACAGGGTTTGAGGAATGAAAGGAGGATTCCTGCTGAGGTGTTTGGAGACAGGGGCTCTCCATGGGCTGTCCCCAGCCACCCTGGAGGGAGGCTTTTGTATCTATATCTATATCTATATCTATATCTATATCTGTATTTATATTTGTATCTATATCTATATATCTGTATCTATATCTGCATCTGTATCCATATTTTTATCTATATTTGTATCTCTATATAATCTACAGCTATATAAACACCTATATCATCTATGCAATCTATACATCTCTAATATTTATATATATATATACATATCAAAAATACATGTACACCTTTGTGTTAATTTTGGAGTTGTTCTCCTCACAGCAGCACAAAAGGTGCCTCACATGCCCATTCCCAGCAGACTGGAGCTGTTTCCCAGCAGCAGGGAAGTGCTACCAGTTTAGGCAGAGCCTATAGACAAGAGTGTTAGCAAACAGGAGCAGGATTTGGGGTTTCTGTGATTTTCTGAGCCAACAAACATCTCCGTGTATTTGCTCAGCCACCCAGTGCAGCCTTCCTGGTGCTCCTGGGCATGGGAATTGGAGTTTCAAGCCAAGAGGACTCCCAGCCCTCCTCCCGAGCAGCAGCAGAGCTTTCTGTGTGTCCCTGTCCCCACCTCAGCCCTTCCTGACACAAACACCTGCACCTGTGCCAAGCTCTTTGTGGGGTCAGGCATCCCCCAGCTGTCCCAGGACACATGGCTCAGCTGGTGCCCAAACACCCTGCCTGTGATGTTGGGGGCTGCACAGCCCTCCTGTGTGTCAGAAACTCTCCCTCAGTCTTAGTTCCCTACCTGAAAAGTGGAAAATAAAAGAAATTTACATCCAGCCTCTCCATGGAGTGGCATTAACAGCTGAGAGCATCACTGCAGTGAGCCTCCAGGGTGGCTCTGATGAAATCCCTGCAGGTGGAACAGCAGGAACACGGTGTGGGCACCATCAGCTGAGCACAGGGCTCAGTGACCCAGCTGCACAGGCTCAGCTCATTCTCCTCCTCTTCAAACCCCTGCCAGCAGCTCAAGCCTCATGGTCAGGCTGCCTTTGCTGAAAAAAGAGCAGTGAGTCAACAGTGCAGAGGAGAAAACACATCCATTCACTCTGTTCATTCAACAGCTGAGAGTGAGGGATGGAACTTTGGAAACCAGGGATGATTCACGGACAGAAAAAGAATTGGGTTTGCAGAAATGATAGAGGATGGGGGAGCAAGTGATTTAAGTCACCAAACCTGACTCAGTGGTTAAATTAATCCCTATGTATGATCTCCATCTTCTAAAATAGCAGAGAAAAGCTGTACAAAGAGGTGGAATCATTCATTGAAAGCCATTTATCATAGGAGTTTTGGCTTTTTTGGGGTTTTTGAAACCTCTTTCCATCTCTCTAGTCTTCAATGACTCAAACAGCATCCTGAACCTGGAGGTAATAATTTGGTTATCCTGTTTCCCATTGCTCATTCCCTGCCATTTTTTGTAGACCAACATTTCAATTATCTCAAGAGCCCTATGAAGCAGCCCCAGATCCAAGATTCTGCCATTCCCATTCTCCAGCATCTCCACTTGACATGAAAGAAGAATCCTTGGAGGGACAATCGTGGGATGACCAAACCAGGCTGCAGATTGAGAGGAGGCTCCTTTCTGTGTGGGCCCTTCCTGACTGCAGCTCTGTGCAACTCAGCAGCCCTCCCAGAACAGAGGTGGGACAAAGCTGTGACAATCCAGGTGTCCCTGGGGCTGCACCCATCACCCCAGGAGCTGCCTGAGGTCCTGCCTGGCTCAGATGAGCTGGGTGACAGCAGCTCAGCAGAGTGGCACTGAGTGCAGGGACATCTCTGGGGCATGATGTGGACTCAGCTTCATTTTCCAAGTGCTGCAACCACCACTCTGGGCACGAGGATGTGCAGGGAAGGCTTTCAGGGAGAGGCAGCATCTTTTATCCCAGCTATTCCTGCTTTAAAGAACCTGCCTCCACACACATGGGCCTTAGTTAAGGGCAGAAGCAGAAGCTGCAGCTTTCAAGTTAAATCTGAGTGTCCCCAAGTATTGGAAATGTATAACTCAATTATAAATTCTGTAACTTTCTGTACCCTTTTAAAAACTCCTGCAAACTTGTGCATCTCCTGACACCTGTGCCTTCTGAAGGGGAAGTAAGAGCTACAGAAAAATGGATGTGCTCCCAAAAATTTCCTTTTCTTCTCTAATAATCCCTCGCTCTTGCTAAGGAAGAGCTAAAAGTGGCTCCTGGTTTTCCCAGACCAAACCTTGACAAGGCTTTGCTTATGTGGCACAAGAGCCACCTCAGTGTGGCTGTGCTGGACGTGTCCCAGTGCAGAGGGCACAGCCAGCCCTGGGTGATTTTTGGCTCCAAGAATGGATTGATCCTTCTGCAGTCACCTGACAAGCACAGAAATGCTTGGGAAGAGATGGAGAGAAGGATATTGGGGGGCACAGCAATATTGGGAGCCCCTTGCTGATGCTGAATTCAGTGAACTTTACTTCTCCAACCCAGCATTTCATAGGGAAAAACTGCTTGGGCTTTTTTTTCCCCTCTAAAAGACCCCACAACACAAGGCAGTGGATTTTCTACTGTTAATCTTGTATCCAAATTTTTTTTTCCTCTGTGCTAACAGATTGACCTGAAAGAGCAGGATCCTAATTGCTCAGAGATAAAGTAATTGAGTGGTCTCCTGGGCTCTATTTGGTACAACAGACTTCAATAGAGTTGACAAATGTCGATCCATAACCCAGGATTAATGGGGCTGTGCTTGGCTTCCCGTTCAGTTTCCCATTTGCTCCTTTGGTCTAACTAACACCCTGATTGCTTTGGGAAAACTGACAAATCTTTGCAGTTAATGAGCCCCTCTAGTAATTTATCAAGCAGGGTTTCTAAAATAAAAAGAGCACTGAGAACAAAATGTTGATTCTGTGCTAAAGGAAGAAGAAATCCTTCTCTCCCCAGATCCTGGAGAGCCTGGAAGACTTTGCTCCCACACAGCTGGGAGCTGGAGTGACTCCTGCAGTGTAGGGGTTTTTTTTTCCAAAAGCATTTGGGATTCCAGGCCAGGTTGGGCAGGGCTTGGAGCTCAGCCTGGAGAAAAGGAGGCTCAGAGGGCATCTTCTGGCTTCTGTCTAGAGGAGGGTTTGGGATGAGATGGGATTTGAGATCCCTTCCAACCCAAACCTTTCTGGGACTCTGGGACTCGTCTTAGGCTGGGGCTGTGTATTTGATTTAAATCTGTCAGAGCTGGGCAGTTCTCTGCTGTGCATTGGGCAGGTTTCTTTATCTCTCCCACAACCAACCCTCCCTCCAGGAGATCTCTGCTGTTCATGGCCACTGAGTGTCCCTGCATGGCTGAGAAAATTCCATCATCCCATGGGGAGAGGCTCCGCCCAGGGGAGGAGCCAAGCATTCCTACCTGGATAGAATCTGCCCTGGGAACAGCCCAGCAGCCTTTTCCCACTGCATTCCCAGAGGAGCAGCTTTCTTCTCCCCTGCATTCCCAGAGGGAGCCCAGGCCCATCTCCAGCAGCCCTGCAGCTCCAGAGGAAAACTCCAGCCTTGTCCAGGATCCCTGCTCCAGCAGAGCCAGCCCTGGCACTGCAGGAGGGCTGGGCCACCATGGAATGGCACTGCCACCAACACCCTGACACACAGGGCTCAGCTCCTGCTCTCACTCTGGCAGTGGTTTGGTTTCTTTTTTGTACTATTGCATTTGTATTTTTAATTTTCCAATTAAAGAACTGTTATTCCTATTTCCATATCTTTGCCTGAGAGCCCCTTAATTTCAAAATTATAACAATTCAGAGTGAGGGGGTTTGCATTTTCCATTTCAGGGGAGGCTCCTGCCTTCCTCAGCAGACACCTGGCTGTTCAAACCAAGACAGGACTCCTGACTGATTCCTGAGCATGTCAGGCACTCTCATGCAAGTCCATCTCACTGGGCTCCCAAAATTGCACCAACAAACAAAACATTTCAGGACATCTTTTACACCCCTCTTTTAACCTCTCTGTGGAAGGATGAACAGACCAGGAGAACTTCTGTGGGGAATGGGGAGGCTGCAGCCACTCCCCAGTGCAGATTTCTGCTCCCGAGAGCCCTGCCAGGCTCAGCTGCCCCACGAGTGACGAGTGAGACTCTGCCAGGTGCTGTCCCTGGAGTAGCTCTGGGAAGCTCTGAGAAGCAGCTGTTCCTAGCATGAAAATAAAAATAAATTTTAAAAAAAAAAAAAGGCATTAGAGTTTTTGCAATCAAATGTTTTATCTGGCCCTGGGCTCAATGGCAACAAACTCTGAACTTCTTCCCACTGGGGGTGGAACTTCCCAGCCTGGTACGAGCCCCACTGAGTTCTCTCTACCAGCAACTGAAACTGGAAGCTTTCCAAACTCTGTGTTCTCTGGAAAATGTCAACACTTCTGCAGAAATTCCAATTTTGCCTTGGCTTGATTGAAAATAAAGTTCCTAAATGGTAGCAGGGGAGAGCCAAATTGCCATTCCCAGCCACAGCTCTGCTCTGGGTGACAGGGAGGGGCTGCAAGGACCAGGCTCTGTGGTGACACTTGTGCATCTGCCCAGCACCCTCTCTATTTTCAGCTCTCAGCTGTGTTCCTTACCACACAGTGAGCTCAGTTTTACCTCTAGTCTGAACCAACTGCACAAACAGCCTGGCTTAGCAGTGACTTCAGCACGTTTGTCAGTGCCTGAACGTGGATTTCAAAGCAGAGGAGGGCAGACCTGGCAGGAAGGATCTGTGCCTCTGCCAGGCTTTTACTCCCAGTCTGTACTGGGTGAAACAGGGACAGAAAACCTTTGGGGACCTCCCCGAGCTCCTGTCCACGGCCAGCTCTGTGCACTGGTGGGAATGGAGGAGCAAGTGGGTCTGGAGTCTGCTAGAAAGTGGATTTTGCCCCTCCCAGCCCCTATTTCCCCCCGTTCTGTACATTTCTGGGGTGATTATCAGTAGATATCACCCCGGCTGGTGCTGCTCAGGCTGGGTTGGGAAGGGCTGGGTTGCCCCCAAGGTGCACCCATGGACATGACCCCACCAAATTGGAGGTGCTGGTGGACTCATGGACCCTCCTCCCTCTGGAGATGACCGTGGGGCTGCCACTTTGTCTGTCCCACATTCAGCCATTTCAGCATTCCTCACACCACCCAGCTCCCTGGGTCTGAGCCCACTGCTCTGCTGCATCCCTGAAAAGCAATTTCCACAGAGCCATGGCACTGCTGCCAGCCTGGAGAGCAGTGTCCCCTCTGCCAAGGGACAGCAGCCAGGGGAGGTCACCCCAGCATGGAGCCCTGGGGTCCCTGCTCCATGGGGCCGTTCCCAGACAGGCACAACACAGCAGAAATCTCTGATTTTAATGTGTTTACCACTGAGGTGCCTTCCCCAAATGTACTTTTTGTTCTTCTGGAGCCTTTCCCCCTCTCTGAGCTCCCTTCTCAGTGTGTGTGTCTTTTCTCACATCTCTCTCTCCAATGCCAATCTCAGAGGATCTTTTTTTCTCCTTCCCCACAAAATTCCACACTACAGCCTGCAGAGCTGGGAAGGAACATTGACACCTGAGCTCTGGTACCCTTCATATTTTATTCCCAGCTGTGTGAAAACATAAATGTCCCTGTCCTGTAGGAGCAGCAAACAGCTCCATGCTCCCTCTTGGAGAAGTGACCCATTTTGGAGAGAGCTTTACCAAAGCTCTGAACTGCTCTCTGGCAGTGTCAGATGTCTCCAGGGGGATGTAAAAGGGGAGAAGTCCTAAAATCTCCAGTTGGGAAGAAGGTCTGCAGGGCCACAATTGTATTTAACCCCTAAGCTGTCTGTACCCTCCAGAACAGTGAACTTGGCTTTGGACTGAGGGGTGACTCCTGCCCTGGTGGGCAGCAGGACAGGGGGGTTCTGTCCCTCTGCCACCTGCAGAGCTGCCCCAGCCCAGGAGGTCCTGGAGCTGCTGGAGCCAGGCCAGGGGAGGCACCAGGGGGATCAGAGGGATGGAGCAGCTCTGCTGGGAGGAAAGGCTGGCACAGCTGGGATTGTCCACCTGGAGAAGAAAAGGCTTCAGAGTGACCTGACTGTGGCCTTCCAGCACCTGAAGGAAAGAAGAAAGATGATGAAGAAGAAAGATGAAGAAAGACAATTTCCAAGGGCCTAGAGTGCCAGGACAAGGGGAAATCACTTCAGTCTGAGAGAGAATAGGTTTAGATTGGGATATTAGGAAGAAATTCCTCCCTGTGAGGGTGGGCAGGCCCTGGCACAGGTGCCCAGAGCAGCTGTGGCTGCCCCTGGATCCCTGGAAGTGTCCAAGGCCAGGCTGGACACAGGGACGTGGAGCAGTCTGGGACAGTGGAAGGTGTCCCTGCTCATGGCAGGGGGGTGCTGGGATGATCTTTAAGGTCCCTTCAAGCCAAACCATTGTGGGATCTGTGATTCCATGGAAATGAGGAGCAGGCTGGGAAGGTGGGACGCTGGGGACGGGTGTGAATGCGATTGCTTTGGCAAGCTGCAAAGGAAGAAGGCAGCACAGCTGGGTCCCTCCCAGTGCACAGCTGGGTCCCTCCCAGTGCACAGCCACTCTGAGGGACTGGGGGTCACCTCAGGCTGTGCCTGGCACTGACAGCAGGGCTGGGCCAGAGCCGGCTCTGGCTGTTTGCTGCAGCAGCGAAAATGCAGAGATGCAGATCATTTGTAAGGGAAAAAGAAAACAAGAGAGGATTATTTAGTCAATCACCTTGCCAGCTGTGATTAGCTGAGTTTAGAGCAGAAAGCTGGAGTTTGGAAAACACAGGAAACTGTGTGCTGGAGGTCTCATTCTGCATCTCACACTGGACTTGTAAAATCTTTAAACCTCCCACTGGAACCAGACTGAGAATCTGCTTGTTTTAATTGTGAGGTGTCCCCACAACACCTGACTCCTTTGTAAGCCACAACAATATTTACATATTTCCTCCTGCAAGGGATTTACAAATCCTGTAAAGCAGCACAAAATCCTCTGGCAGGATTCCAGGCTGGGAGGAACCCAAAGCAAACCCTGGAGCAGGTGGAGTTTGTGGGGATAGGAAGGATGGGCTCCAGAGGAGGACAGGGATGATTTCCCTCCCTCAGGAATCCCCAGAGCACCCACGGGCAGGGAGAGCTGCTGGCAGCAGGGACAGGGAAGCAAAGCAGGCAGGAAAAGCTGAATTCAGAGCTGGGCTTGGCACAAGCCAAGGTGGGCCTGGAGAGGCAGGCAGCACCAAACCTCCCCTCCCACTGAAACCCCAGACAGGGATTTTTACCCTGATGGGGTAGGCAGTCCCATTCTCAGCTGTTAACTGAGGATACCTTCAATAGCCTGGTTTTTAGAGTATTAAGCAGGTGAGGCTGTACTTCCCAGAACCACAGAATGTGCTGAGTTGGATTTGTTTCTGGTTTCCCTGAAAATATCAACCTTGGGGTCTATAAGTAAAATACAACAGAGTTAATGCTCAGAACTGAGGTACATATGGATGAAAAAAGGCCACTAGTTTTTCTTTGCTCATCTATAAAATCAAATATTTAACCCAAAATGGTCCTTGATTTTACTGTGAGTCCTGCAATTTTCTTTGCACTTTTCCTTGCACTTTTCTTTGTGATGATAAACTTGATTTTTCCTGTTGCTGGGAAAAGCTTGGGACAGGCTCACCACAACCAAAATAGAGAGTGAAAGAACAAGTTTTTCAACTTATTTCTGAGTTCCTACAAGTTCACAGATTAACAGGCTCACAGAATGGTTTGGGTTGTGAAGGGATTTAAAGCTCACCCTTGTTCCAGCCCACCTGCCATGAGCTGGGACAGCTTCCCCTGTCCCAGGTTGCTCCAAACCCTGTCCAACCTGGCCTTGGACACTTGGAATTTTTAAGCTTTGATTTCTAAAATCCTGATGGTTTTTAGTGATGATCCCATTAAACCCTCATACCTCCTACAGCACCTTTCCCAACTGCAGGGAGGAGCACCAGGAGCTTGGCTGGGTCCAACATGTCCAAAGCAATTGAAAAGCTTCATTTGAATTGTCTTGGTTTGAACAGCCAGGTGTCTGCTGAGGAAGGCAGGAGCCTCCCCTGAAATGGAAAATGCAAACCCCCTCCTCTGAATTATTATAATTTTAAAATTAAAGGGCTCTCAGGCAAAGATATGGAAACAGGAATAACAGTTCTTTAATTGGAAAATTAAAAATACAAATGAAATAGTACAAAAAAGAAAACCAACCCACTGCCAGAGTGAGAGCAGGAGCTGAGCCCTGTGTGTCAGGGTGTTGGTGGCAGTGCCATTCCATGGTGGCTCAGCCCTCCTGCAGTGCCAGGGCTGGCTCTGCTGGAGCAGGGATCCTGTCCAAGGCTGGAGTTTTCCTCTGCAGCTCCAGTGCTGCTGGAGATGGGCCTGGGCTCCCTCTGGGAATGCAGGGCAGAAGAAAGCTGCTCCTCTGGGAATGCAGTGGGAAAAGGCTGCTGGGCTGTTCCCAGGGCAGATTCTATCCAGGTAGGAATGCTTGGCTCCTCCCCTGGGCAGAGCCTCTCCCCATGGGATGATGGAATTTTCTCAGCCATGCAGGGACACTCAGTGGCCATGAACAGCAGAGATCTCCTGGAGGGAGGGTTGGCTGTGGGAGAGATAAAGAAACCTGCCCAATGCACAGCAGAGAACTGCCCTAGCTCTTACAGATGGAAAATAGAACACACAGCCCCATTTCCAGCCTCAGACATGGATCTGCACAGAGGATGCAGCAGCTTTGGCACAGCAGGCTCAGGGGTGCAGAGCTGCAGTTCTGAGGGCAGTTCATGCTGCACTCTGGGGTCCTAGGGGGCCTAAACCCCAATCCCTGACAGGTATTAAAGCTGCCTGTCTGCAAAATGGTGACCAGAGGGAGACATTTCTAGTCAGTCTGGTGCTTAATTGCTGTTGTCATGTCCTCATCCCTGTAAAAATGTTGCAGAGGCTGTGGAGTTTATATATATATTTACACATTTATTTCTGGTGAATTATTCCTGTGGATGAGATGGAGCCTGTGAGCATGGCCAGGAGCAAGGTAAATGCACAGTTCAGGCACAGTGCTGGGAGTTCTGTGCTTCCTAAAGTCTCCCTGGGTAATTTTTCCCTTTTTTGTGTCAGCAAAACTCTTTTTAGGAGAAATGGTGACAAGGAAGAGTGATCCTCCCTTTCCTTAGGGCTGTGTCCCAGGGATGCCCAGCACCCTGGGCTGGTGTGTGTTTGAAAGGGTTGGATTTCTCTCCCAGAGCAAGAGTCAGGGAAGCTTTGCTGAAATATTAATTTGCCACTGAAAACCCCCTAAATGCAGGCAGCAAGGAGAGCTGCCCTGGATGGGAACGTGGCACTGGGACACTGCAGGGACAGGGCTGTCCCTGCCTGAGCCAAACAGATCATTTCCATTTCCACTCACTGAATAAAATGCAGATAAAAAACGCCTTCAGAAGAAAACAGAATACAGGCAAATGTGTAAATTTGAGCTCTTTGCCATAATGGGAGTGCAGGGCTTGCAATGTGGAAAACATTAGGGAAGGGAAATTATCTTTATCACTATTTTCATAAGGAATGTGGCTCCTAGGGCATTCTTGTCCCTGATTGATCCAGGGAAAGAACTGACAGGGTACAGAGACAAGCCAAAAGCTGCACTTTCATTTTTTCTTCTGAATTAGCCAAAAAATTTTAATTTTTCCCCATTACATTGGTCTAGACTGGGGTAAAGGCCTCTATTGCTTGAGTCTCTTCAGAGAGCTGCCCTGCTTTGAGGAGCAGAAAGGTTTGGTGCAATTCAGGAACCAGGGCAGAAATTTGGCCAAAAGAAGTGTTGAAGCGTTGTTGTTACTCACACCAGACAGCTCTGAACAGGGTAAAAGGTCCCTGCTGGGTTTGGTGGAGCCAGGGCAGGACCCTGTGGGCTGGGACCTCGGGATTTCCAGATGTGTGAGTCTGCAGAGGTGCTAGAACAGCTGTGGGGAGGTTGCAGGTCCTAGGGGCTGGTTCACAGGGAGCTCAAATCCTGTCCAGTGCCACTCCTGCCATGGCAGGGACACCTTCCACTGTCCCAGGCTGCTCCAAGCCCTGTCCAGCCTGGCCTTGGGCACTGCCAGGATCCAGGGGCAGCCCCAGCTGCTCTGGGCACCCTGTGCCAGGGCCTGCCCACCCTCACAAGGAACAATTCCTGCCCAATATCCCACCCATCCCTGCCCTCTGGAAGCCTTTCCCTGTGTCCTGTCACTCCTATCCCTTGTCCCCAGTCCCTCTCCAGGTCTTGGAGCCCCTGGAGCTGTTGGACACTGGCAGGTATCTTCTGCATTCTCATAAAATGAACATTTCTCTATCAACAGCAATGGGGATTATGCTGCTTTTTGTGTGTGTGAGGGGGTAAAATCCCTTTTTCACTAAAAATCAGGCCTTGTAGCAGATGAATTCCAGAATGCAGCTCTGGTGAGAGCAAGTGACTCCAGCCACTACTATCCTTAAGAAATAGCATTGCAAAATCATTGTGGCTTGCTCTGATTCACATCAGGGAGTTTAAATTTGCCATTACAGGGAATGTGACTTGTCAAAACCCCATCTGTAATTACAAACCTGCATGAGAAGGTGGTGAAATGTGGGAGAAGGAACGAACCCATTAGGATTTAGCTGCCAAATGTGTCCTGTTTCCAGCATGATTTAAAAGGCTGAAATCCACAGCAGATGACAGCACCAAGTGTCACTTCACAGCAGCATTAATAATTCTTCATAATAATAATAATAATAATAATTCATGCAGGGACAGTCACTGACCACCCTACTGCAGCCTGGGTTTACACTCAGTCCTAACAGAGCCAGACTCCAAAGCAAATATAATTACCTGGGCAATAGCCCTGAACTCC
This sequence comes from Irena cyanogastra, assembly GCA_013397155.1. NCBI lineage: Eukaryota > Metazoa > Chordata > Aves > Passeriformes > Irenidae > Irena > Irena cyanogastra. The sequence goes on along the minus strand of VWZV01013916.1, from coordinate 4,698 downwards.
TGCAAGTCTGATTTGTGCCTCTGGCAGCCAGACAGAGCAAAGAGCTGCAGGAGGGGGCAGGGAAGGAGGTCACCAGCACAGCCTGAAACTCAGCATCAAACACCAAACTGCATCTGGTTTTGGGAGAAATGGGAGCACAGTCTTGCTGGGAGATGCTCTACCACGGGAGGAATTCACAGAATTCACAGAATTCACAGGATGACCAGGTTGGAATGGACCTTCAAGATCATTGAGTCCAATCCAGCCCCAACACCTCAACTGAACCCTGGCACCCAGTGCCACATCCAGGCTTTGTTAAACACACCCAGGGATGGGGACTCCACCACCTCCCCGGGCAGCCATTCCAGAACTTTATCACTCTTACTGTAAAAAACTTTTTCCCAATATCCAACCTGTATTTCCCTTGGCACAGCTTGAGGCTGTGTCCTCTGGTTCTGTCAGTGCTGCCTGGAGAAAGAGCCCAAGCCCAGCTGAGCACAGGCACCTTTCAGGAGCTGCAGAGAGTGATGGGGTCACCCCTGAGTCTCCTTTTCTCCAGGCTGAGCAGCCCCAGCTCCCTCAGGGGTTCCTCACAGGGTTTGTGTTCCCAGCCCCTCTCCAGCCTTGTTGCCCCCCCTGGACGTGCTCCAGCCCCTCAATGTCCTCCCCAAACTGAGGGACCAATCACCTCTGGGTGCCAGCACAGGCAGCAGGGTTAAAACAAGTTGTGCTGAACAGAAATGAGGTGGGTGGGAAGAAAAGCTGAACCCCAGATGTGACATGAGGGTGCTACAGCAGCAGGGGCACCAGCCCAGGTGTCCCCTGCCAGGTGCACAGGGACATTTTGCTGTGCTAGGAGCAGTGACAGAGCGAGCAAAGCTTCAGGCAGGTTCCAGGTGGGTGTCTGCAGCTGCCAGCACTCAGCTCCTGGTGCCAGCTGTGGCTCCTTGGGCTCTGCTCCAAGGTGGAGCTGTTAAATACGTGTCACTGCTGTGTCACAGGCAGGGCCCTGCCTGCTCTCCCTGCTCTGCTCCCCCCCTCTGAGCCACGGGAATGTCTCAGGCACTGAGCTGACTGCAGACAATCCACCAGCAGCACTCTCAGCTCAGTGGAGCAGCAGGAGACACTGGCAGAGCTCAGGACATGCCCTGCCCTGTCCCCACCTGAAATGGCCGTGTCCCCAAACCTCTGTCACCACCTTCTGTGTGCTGAGGGATTTAAATGCTGGTTTCTAGCTGCTGTCCCAGCCTAGGGCAGAAGAGAACAGCTCTCTGGACAGGTATACACAGCTTTTTTGCCTTCCAGCCGTGATCAGATGAGGTTAACCTTGGTGGGCACAGGAAACTCCTCCTGGGGGCCTCCCAATTGTCACCCTGGGCTGGGGGTGCACTGAGACACACGGTGTCACCTTGGCTTGGAATTTCTCATAAACTGGATTATTTTAATTTGAAAGAACTTCAAGCCATGACTCCAAACTGCAGCTGCTCTCTGCTCTCCCAGGCAGGGGCAGTGGGGGGACAATGAGTTTGGGGTTGGGGTTTTATTCAGGGGAACCTTTTGCAGGATGCTCTTCGTAGGAAGTTCAGAGCACATCCTTGGCAGCACCAGCCTGTGCTGCCAGAGCTGCCCTGGAGCCCAGGCATGAGCAGGAGGAGCAGAAGGAGCAGGAGGAGCCCCCTCAGAGCACAGAGACCCCCAGGGTGGGGGCACTGCAGTGCTGGGGTGATGCTGGCACTCCATGGCCTTACAGCTCTTTTCCTGCTGGTGCTCTCTCCCAACCCAACCCACTCTGTGCTTCTGTGATTCTCTGATCTGGGTTTGCCTTGGCTGCCAGCTCTGGGTGGTGGGGATGAGGGCCAAGCTCTGCTGGGGGATGGCAAAATCTCTGTTGCTGGTCAGCACAGGCAGGAGGAAGCAGAAATACAGAAAAATCTGATGTATAGGCAAGGGGGAAATGCAATTAAACAGATCCAACAGATCAAACAGAGCTCCTGCCTGCTCAGCACTGCTGTCTTCGTGTTAAAGTGATGAGAAATACTCACACATTTGTCTTCTCCAGTCCTTCCTCAGGGAGTGCCTGAGCTGGGAGTGCCCTGTGGGACTGAGCAGGGACAGGGCCAGGTGCAGACTCAGCTCAGTGCCTTTACCAAGGAGCCAGGCCATCCTCCCCCCAAAATGCAGACTGTGGCTCCTGCAGCCTCTGCCACACGGGATCGTGTCCCAGCTGTGCTCTGGCTCAGCTCTTGGGTGGGATTGGGAAGGAACTGGCGGGACAAGGAATGCCTTGGAATGTACAAGGGCTCTAGATGTGAGAAATTATGGTATAAGGGCTGTAGGTATGAGAAATGATGGTGCAAGGGCTCTAGATGTGAGAAATGATGGTACAAGGGCTCTAGGTATGAGAAATGATGGTACAAGGGCTCTAGATGTCAGAAAGGAGCCTCTCTGAGGGTCCTGGCTGGGCAGAGAGGACAGGGCCAGGCCTGCTTCCCTCATTCCCCAGCCTGGAAACCCTTGGCTTTGAGAAGAGTTCTCCTCTCAGATGATCTCTGCTTCCCTGAGAGCACCCAGCAGTTCTCAGGCAGGGCATCCCCAGCAGGAGCCAAGCCCTCGCTCCAAGATGTGCTTCCAGTCCCACAAAGGCTTCTGAGGGTTCACAAATCCAAAATGGAACTCGTGAGCTGAGAGAGAGAGAGAACAACCTCCAGGGCTGCCAGAGGCACAGGGACAGGGGACATGGCACACATGGCTCAGGACTGTGTGAAGAGGGGAGGTCTGGCACACAGGGGATTTTGTGTCTCACAGCCTGGCTCCTCCTGTCCCCACAGCTCTCCCTGAAGTGCAGCCTCCTGCATTTACTGCTTTGTGCAGGGACAGAAGCCAGAACACTCCTCTGGGGTGCTGCAGGTGCTGGGGAGAGGGAAAGTCCTTGATGGGATGTCTCTGTCTGCCTCCAGGCAGGTGGAGCTTGTTCCCCACAAACCGAAGTTTTTTGTGGAACAGACATTTTTTTGTGATTTGTGATGACCATAAACTAAACCACAAGAAGTTCCAGCTCAGTGAGAGGGAGAATTTATTTACACCGAGGGTGGCAGAGCACTGGAAGAGCTGCCCAGGGAGGATGTGGAGACATCCCAAACCTACCTGTGCCACCTGCTCCAGGTGACTCTGCCTGGGCAGAGGGGTTGGACTCGATGATCCCTGTCCTGGTTTGAACAGCCAGGTGTCTGCTGAGGAAGGCAGGAGCCTCCCCTGAAATGGAAAATGCAAACCCCCTCCCTCCAAATTGTTATAATTTTGAAATTAAGGGGCTCTCAGGCAAAGATATGGGAGCAGGAATAACAGTTCTTTATTAAGTAAGGGAAAGAATAAAATATAAAATAAAATAAAATAAAATAAAATAAAATAAAATAAACAATATTGTAATACAAAACAACTCTGACAGAGTCAGAATACGACCTGACCCCTGTTGGTAGCAATCCAATTGAATTGGTGGCTGCAGTCCTCTGGAGTGACAGATGTAATTCTGTTGAAGCAGTGATCCTGGAGAAGGGTGGAATTTTCCTCTGGAGAATCCAGTGAGAAAAGAGCTGCTCCTCTGAGAATCCAGTGGAGTGGCCTCTCTGGTGTCCCACAATCTCAGAATATATCCACAAAGGGATGTGTGGCTCCTCCCCCTTGGGCAGAGCATCTCCCAGTGGGATGATGGAATTTTAGCAGTCATGGAATGACACTCAATGGCCCATTAACGGGAGATATTTCCAGGAGGGAGGATTGATTTGTGGAAGAGATAAGAAAAACTGCCCAATTAACAGAACATTAATTGTCAACACCTTTAACAGATGGCAAATAGAATACACACATTATCTTTCAGTCCATGACATCCCCAGTGTCGCTGTTCCCACAGGATGAAATTTTCGTGATCATCAGAATGTTACTTTATTGTAACAAGGTGACTTTTATAGAGTCTTTCGCTAACAATTACATGATTGGCTAAATGGCACAACGTCTCTCTGCCATCGTTGGTTGAGGCAGAGAGAGCATGTTTTGAGAACGGACACAAAGGGAAAAAGTAAGCAAAGTGAAAACAGCAGCTGTTGTTTTGAGAATGAGGGATGCTTACAAAACCTTTTATCAGTCCATTTCTTGAGAACCTAAAATTCTCCATAGAGCCATCCTTGGAAAGGAAAGCTGCTTTGCCTTGAGAAAACCAGGGCCTGCTACTGAGTTTCTCTAAGTCCCACTGAGAGTCAGCCCCACACCCCAGAGATCCCTTTCAGCCCTAAGGACTCTGTGAACTCTTCAGCCCCTTTAACAACCTCATAGCCCTGTTCATTGCAGCTGTGGCACCGTCTCTGCTCAGCCCCTGGGCTGGTCTTGCTGTTCTGAACAAGGCTGGGAGCAATCCAAGCGCCAGTTCTCATCCTTCTCTGCCAGCCTGGAAGAAGACACCCGAAGGAGACTCTCAGCAGCCCTTTTCCCTCCGTCCTTCATCAGCTCTTTCCTTGATTTGGGCAGACAGGACTGCATTCTGACCGTGGTGTCCAAGGCAGCCCAAACTGTGGTGTTCTGTTTTTGAGTTTATTTGATTGTTCTGTTATAATGAGGTATTTCTGTGTTAGTTACAGAATAGTTTGTTCCTGTATATACCCTTTCATTCCCCTCAGAGTGGGTCCTTCCCTGACTTCTTTGTCCAAAAGTTCCTGCCACTGACCTGTC
>VWZV01013915.1:0-21422 GCA_013397155.1 Irena cyanogastra | reverse complement strand
TGGATGTTGTGAACAGCAAAGTCCCGAGGCAGGGTCTGTGCCAGCCCAGCTTCCTGTGGGAGACATTTCACAGGAGACAGGATTGTGGCCACAGCCTGCTTTAAATATACATCCCTTATCTCCACCCTGCACTAAGTGGAGAATTACCAATGTGACAATTGATGTTCACCTTTAAAACTTCAAGGGTTTATTAAACCTTAACAATAAATGCAATAAAAGACTGAATAAGGAGAAAAAGCAGCGCTCGGAGACTAAGACTAAACTGCCACGTGCTTGTCTGCAAAATGGATGCTCTGCCTTTTATACTCTTAGCCCCTCACAAAGTCCTGACAATTAACTCCCTCTCTGCTTTCCATTGCCGGAGATTATTTTCTTACATCTCAATTCCGAGCTCAGGTGTCGCTAGGCTGCGTCTCCTTGTAATAAGCCAGCTCTCCTGAAATCCCCTGATTACCAAGACTATTACAAGGGGGAGGGGAAAGAGGCTTATGGAAGGACATATTACAGTAACATAAGTATACCTCTACAAACTTCTCTTAACATACACCTAATATTCATCCCTTAATTGTGAGAGGCAACCATCGCATTACTCATGTATAACAAACTCCCCTTTTCCTTTTCTGTAAATCATCTGGCTTGAACAATTAACTTACTTTCAATTCCTATGATCTGCTAGCATCTGTTGATGTGGGCGAGGACAGTGGGAACAGAAAAAAATCTCAGGTTTTCCTAAGACACACTTATTAATGAATTGGTTGGAATGGACAGAAATGGATCACAGAGGCCCGGTGTGGCTTTTTACTCCCATGTACTGTGCCTATGGAGTTGGTACCCATAGCAGGTGTATCTTGGAGGCAAGTACAGAAGGCTACTCTGTCTTGCCCTCTAGTCCCTATTGTATTAAAAGACAATTGAGAAATGATAGAGGTCTGATAGAGCCTTTTTGCCCCCACCTTGCCGTGCCTACAGGGTTGCTGCGCGCAGCAGGGCCATGGAATCTTCTCGGTGGCAAACACAGGGGCCAACCTGGTCTTGCCCTCTATTTCTTGTCATATTCCACTTGTTGGTTCCTCAGGTAACTGCCCCAGCACTTCTTATGGTTCCCTGTGTACTTACTCTCAACAGCTGCTTGCAATTCACATCTATTTAAAACAGGACAATTACATCAATGATGGATACGGTTCAAACTTCCCGCTCAAAGTATTAAAACAGTCCTTGGGCTGGCTGGTAAAGCTTGACCCTACTTTTCAGATGCCCTGGTGCTTCTCTGGTTGTCTCTTGGTCTCTGCTTGAGAGTCAATCTCATTTCACCTGGTCTGGATGTTATAGTCCATTCTTTGGGTTCTTCCTCTGGGCCTTTAACTCTGTTGACGTGAGTCCATCCCCACTCTGCAGTTGGCACAGCTTATTCAGGGGTGAGCGATACCTGAAAGGGACCTTCCCACTGAGGGGTTAGCGGCTGATCTTTCCATAACTTGATCATTACCCAACTCAAGGGTTAATATTATCAATTCTGAAATCTAGGATGGTAGTTTGAGGAACTACCCCTTTATGTCTTAGCCCTTCTAAGGTTTGTGCTATAGATATATTTCCTGCCATTGGCTTCCACTTCCTCATAGGTGGCAACTTTCTGGGACAAGGTTAAAAAGGGTAGTCCATACATCATTTCATAGGCTCAGACTCCTAGATCTGACCGGGGTTGGGTTCTAATACTCAACAGAGCTAGAGGGAGGCATTTTATCCATGACATTTGGGTTTCAATCATCAGCTTAACTGGAGAACTGGAGAACAAACTTTTAAGAGTTTGATTCATCCTTTCAACATCAGAATTCTGCGGATGCCGTGGAATGTGTAACTCCCATTTTATTCCCAGGGCTTGAACAATTTGCTGTAATATCTTAGATGTCAAATGAGTTCCTTGGTCTGAATCAATTCTGTTCACCATCCCGTACTGGGGAATGATTTATTCTAGAAGGGTTTTACTTTCAGTATTGGAATTGGCTTTAACAGTGGGTACCACATCTACCCAATGGGTTAAGGGATCTACTATCACTAGCAAAAATTTCCACTATTGTACCTGGTGGAGCTCAGTAAAGTCTACTTGGATGTTCTGAAAGCGCCGTAAGACTAGTTCTTGCTCTCCTCTGGGTGTTCTCCTCATGACTTTCCTATTTGCTCATTGACATATAACACACTGTTTAGCTACCTGCTTAGCTGTTCCAAAAATTCCCATGGGGTCTCTCCAATTGTTGGAGGACACAGCCTCCTTTTCATGCAAATTTTCCAGGCCGCATGGCCCTCTCCCCCATTGGCTGAAGTACTTCAGTGGTACAGACATCCCAATCCACCTACTACATACCCCCCTTAATATGCTCCCCACCTTTGTATAGCAAACGATATTAATGGCTCTGTTAAGTGTTTGTTCTTCTTCTCCAAATTCGTGAATTTAGCAGGACCTTGGCTGAGCAGCAGTCTGTGTTATCAATTAACATTTTCTGAAACTGATGGCTTCTCCTGTCACTTCCTTATGTACAAGTCCCTAGCCCTATATCCAGTCAGATTCACAGCATCTGTTTGTAAAGACACTTTCCTCTTGTTCCTTTCATGGGTGTCCCCGGTTTGCGGGACATCCCCCCTGGAGCAGGGTGTCCCCCGTTGCTGCAGCCCCACCCCTCAGGCAGCGCTCAGCCAATCAGAACGCGCGGCAGTGATGACTCAGCAGTGTCCAGGCAGACCCGCAGCTCCCAGCGTTCCCCTCCTGGACCCCACCTGCGCCCCCCCCTCGGCCCCAGCACCAAATGCAAGGGGAATTTGGGGAGGTGGGATGGGGGCAGTGCCAAGGCCGGGCCCCCCCGCGCTGTCCTGGCGGGAGCGGCTGCAGTGGGGACCGAGTGCGGGCGGAGGCGGCCGAGAGCCCAGCGCTGCCCCAGCCCGACCTGGCCCAGCTCCATCCCTGCCCCTCCGGTGGGATGCTGTGGGTTTGGGGGGAAGAGGGAGCCGGCAGTGGGTGCTGTGCAGGGCGGCAGGAGGAGGAGGGAAAGAGAAGCAGGGATGAAGAATAAAATGGTCAATGATGCACCTGGGAGGAGAAGGCTGGATTGTGCAGGAGGAGTATTAATAAGAGGAAGAGGAGTGTGAGGAAGAGTAGGGGGACAGGAGGAGGAGGAGGAGCGGAAACAGGAAGCACCACAAGGTTCCACCCCTCCTTGTATCTGCAGCCTCTCCCCCAGGCCCAGGAGTGTTGCCCCCCCACATGCAGCAGGTGAGCGGGTAAGGGGGATCCACAATTTTCACATAGATTAAACTTAGTGTTTCTGAGCTTTATTGCGCTAAATGTTGGTGCTTTGCTTTTTGGTGGGGGCTTAATCTTATATTTTGGCGGGGATTTTGGCTGAATCTTGATGTTAGGAAAGTTTCTAATCTGTGTCTTGATGTTTGGAAGATTTTTGGGAATCCTGGTGTTTCAGAGGTTCTTACAGACACAAGATTCCCAATGACTTCCTGAGATCAACTTGGACAAGGAGGAACCCCCAGCTCAAGGCACTATCCTTTTGTTTTTTCCCCCAAACCAGGATTTTTCATTCCGAAGGTGTTGCTAGATGGAGGAGGAGGAAAAGCCCTGGAGATGCCGCACAAGGAGGGGCTGCAAACCCAGCCCAGGGAGCTGTGGGGAGGAAAGAGCCCCCCTGAGCCAGGAAAGCGGCCAGAGATCCAGCCAAAACTCGGAGCTTGAGAAGAAGCCTCATGGCAGGGAGAAGCCGCACAAATGCTTGGAATGTGGGAAGGGTTTCAGCCAGAATTGCAACCTGATCATGCACCAAAGGATCCACACTGGGGAACGGCCCTACGAGTGTGGGGAATGTGGGAAGAGCTACAGCCGGAGCTCCCACCTGATCCAGCACCAGGTGATCCACACTGGGGAAAAGCCCTATGAGTGTGGGCAGTGTGGGAAGAGTTTCAGAGACAGCTCTGATCTGATCCGGCACCAGATGATCCACACTGGGGAAAAGCCCTACGAGTGTGGGGAATGTGGGAAGAGCTACAGCCGGAGCTCCCACCTGATCCAGCACCAGGTGGTCCACACTGGGAAACGGCCCTACATCTGCTTGGAATGTGGGAAGAGCTTTGTGTGGAGCTCCAACTTGAGAAACCACCAGCGCATCCACACTGGGGAGAGGCCCTATGAGTGTACTGAGTGTGGGAAGAGGTTTCAGATCAGCTCCACTCTCATCAGACATCAGCAAATTCACACAGGGGAGAGGCCCTTCCTGTGCCCCGACTGTGGGAAGGGCTTCAAGCGCAACTCCACCCTCATCTCCCACCAGCGCATCCACTCCAGGGAGAGGCACTATGAGTGTCCTGAGTGTGGGAAGAGCTTCTCACAGAGCTCTACCTTGACCAAACACCAACAGAGGCACCACTGAGGGAAGCCCAGTGAGTGCCCTGAGTGTGGGAAGAGCTTCTCACAGAGCTCTACCTTGACCAAACACCAACAGAGGCACCACTAAGGGAAGCCCTGCGAGTGCCCCGAGTGTGGGAAGAGCTTCGTGCGCTGCTCCAGCTCCATCCCCCATGGAGGATCCGCATTGGATGATCCCCAGTGACCCCCGCTGGGCAGAGCCCTGGTGATCGGTGGTCCTGGTGATCCGTGTTGGGAAGACACCTGGCTGGGGGCCTCCACATCTTCCTGGCTCTCTGTCGGCACCTGGATGAACACAGAGGAAGGAACCTCCATTGGGACACAGACCAACAATGGGAATTCCTTGAGGAGAGTGGATTTGTTGACTTTAAACCCCAGAACATCTTTTGTGTGGTGGCATCAAGGAATACTAAATGGTCTTGGAGGTCTTTTCCAACCTCCGGGTTCCACAATTTTGATTTCCTATTGCCTAAGTGTGCCTTCTGCAGCCATATGGTAAAAAACTGGGGCAAAGGCCAAGATTTTGTCGCTAGTGGGCTGGAAACCCTTCCATAAAAGGTTCTTCTCTCCCACCCAAGCACATGGATCCTTAACCAGCGTGGACACAGGAATCCTTTTCTTTTGACCTTCATTTGCTTTTTATTTCTCCTCATCACTTTAAAATATCCAACACGGGTAAAAATAATGATACTGAACTAAGACATAGAACTAAGACATGGGATATGGACACAGAGAGTGATATGGGGACACATGGGAATGGACATGGCCATTCATGAGTGTTGTAGATGGGTAATGCAATGGTTAGCTCTCACAATTAGAAGATGAATATTACGTGTATGTTAAGTTTTTTTGGCGTATAGTTATGTTATTGTATTATGTCCTTCCATAGTCCTCTTTCCCCTCCCCCTTGTAATAGCCTTGCTAATCAGAGCATTTGGGGCGGGCTGGCTTGTTACTAGGAGACGCAGCCTAGCGACACCTGACCTCCAATCAAGATGTAAGAAAGTAATCTCCAGCAATGGATGGCAGAGAAAGAGTTGACTGGCAAGACTTTGTGAGGGGCTAGGGGTATAAAAGGCAGAGTTTTGTAGCTGAGCACATGGCGGTTGAGTCCTTTGCTCCTGGCGCTGCTCTTTCTCCTTATTCAGTCTCTTCCTGTATTTTTTAAAGGTTTAATAAACCTTTTAAATTTTAAAAGTGAGCGTTGTTTCTCACAAATGGGGGATTGTTCCAGGATATACACCTCGTCTCTGTGGCCCTAGGAGTTTTCGAGAGAGAAGCGCACCTTGCCACAAGTGCGGCAACAGGTGATTCCTCCTGAGACCATCGGTGGTCACAGGTCAAAACCCTGGGGACAGCGGAAGACTGAATAATGCGAAATAAAAGGGGAAGTTGAGTACCAGCCTCATAATTGTTTTGGCCAGATTGTTATTCCGTAATCTGTGTGTACAAATGTCAGCTCTAAGCAAACAGTACAGGAGACCCATTGGAGCTTCAGGATATTGGACAGTCTGACACGTAAGGCTGGGTGCGTAGTAGAGGAAAGCAGGAACCCCGTGGCTGGCAGGATGCGTGTGATAGAGGGGCACCAGATTTAGGAGAGTCGAGAGCACCTGGAAAGGCCAGGTTGAGAGTCACCAGACTTAGGAGGGGTTGGAGCGATGGCGAGAATCGCCAGTTGGTGGGGACTGCACTCATATTGAGACGAGAAGTCACTGCAACTTTCCCAACCTGCCAGCACAAAGGGAGCCAGGGAGCTGCTCCTTGTGGCATGGCAGTACATGCAGCACTCTGCACGGTGGGCTTCTGCTGCGCACTGAGTGCGATAACTTCCAGAGCTTGCCAGCCCAAGCGAAGGGGGGAGCTGCCGCTGGTGGTGGCGATTAGGGGATGCTGAGCGCAGTGGCTTCCAGCTCTGGCCCATCTGTGCAGAGTTTCCTGGGCGGGGCCCACGAACGAAGAGCTGTACGGGATTTCCCAAGCGAAAATCATGAGGGCACCGCTCGAACAGCGGCCGGAGGTGCTGAGTGGCAGCCATCAGAAACCCAGCACAGTGACTCCCGGCGTTCGCCAACCCAGCAGAGGCAGTGCAGACAGCGTCGCCAAGGGTCGAAAACTAAGCCTGGTTGTGCAGGAGGGGTCTCAGAAACTGCAGAGCTTGCCAACCCAGCAGTGATGCTGAGATTTGCAGGGCACTGTCTAAGGGCTCAAGTGCGGTGGCTTTTCTCTGACCTATCAGCATAAACCTGAGTGAGCGCAGGGGACTGCGCAAACAGCTTTCGGTGGCTGCTTGCGCCAGGGAGCAGGGCGGGCAGCAGAGTGCGAGGCTGTGCTGGCTTCCTGCAGCATTTGCCAGAGTGGAGCTGCTGCCATGGAGCGGGGAGCAGAGCAGGCGCTGCCATGGAGCACCAGGTGAGGGTGGCAGTGGCGCAGGGCATGGTTCTCGTGCGGTGCTGCTGAGGAGCGGGGCTGACCCAGGGGCACCCAAACTGCGGTGGCTTCTCTGTAATATCCACCAGCATAAAAAGCCACGGGGCTGTGGTGCCACGTGGCCAGCTTTTCAGCAGTTACTCATGCTAGCAAGCCGAGGGGTGCCAGCAGGGGAGGAGGGCAGAAGCACAGCGAGTTCCCTGTGGAGCCATGGGACTGGGGCACTGAGCAGAGGCAGAACAGCAGAACTGACGCAGTAGTACGGAGTCCCTGGATTGTAGACAAGTTGTTTTTGCCTTCCAAGAGGAAAGTAAGCCTCTTTTCACCTTTGCTTATTTTTTTTTCTTCTTTGCTTCTTTTACCTTCTTTTTCTTCCTAGGGCAGGCCTTGCTGGGATAACTCGTGGTTGGTTGATTGGAAAGGCGGGTCTTGTCTGGAGGGCCTGTAATTAGCTGCTAAGAATGGGACTAGGACCAAGTAAAAAATCCCCAAGAGGTAGGAGAAATTAAAATATACCCTGGACAACCCCCTGCGAAGAAGAACCCAGTGGAGTGTAACCCCAACACCAAGGGTAAAGATAAGGTTATGCAGTATTGTGTAATAGAGTAGACTGAGACAGAGATTGAGTATGTGTACTGGCTGTAGTGTGAGTCAAATGAAGAGTGGATGTGTTGAGTTTTAAATATTTATATAAAAACTAAAGAACAACCCCAGTACAGATCAGGGAGAATGAATTTGTCACTGAACAACCCTTCTAGCTCTAACCTCTCAGTCCTCAGTCTCAAAAGAAAGCTACTCTGCACCCAACTCCAACCATACAAAAAATTCTGGATTCAAGAAAAACACTGGCTTAGGGTATACTTTCTTTTCCCTATTCCTTTTGCCACCTCCTACCTTTTTCTCTGTCAACAGTAATTTTTAATTAAGTGTAACATGGAACAGTTGTTTAACAGTAGTAAGTGCTACTTCTCTTTCAGATTGAGAGAAGAGTTTAGGTGTCAAAAGATTAGCTTTTCAAGGTCACTGTCACCCCTCCCAAGAGGCCTGGAGCATTTCTTACCCTGTGTGCTTTATCCCCGGGGAACTATGGGCTGCCCTCCACAATGAATTTTACCACAAGTACCCCCCCCCTCCTTTAGTTAAGGGGTAAGAGGTGGCCCTCGACAAAACACAACAGCGTAGCTGTGTAAGGGGTGAAGAATGCCATATGTGCTATGCACTAGCAGTGATTGTCAATAAAACCTTTTAATCCCCTCCTTCGTGCTGATCAAGCCCCTAGGAAAGGTGAAACGGCAAAAAGTGCTCAGTTTCTGCCCTTCTGCCATTGTAGGGTAAGAGGCAGGAGGCAAGAATCCAGCACAGTCTTTTTTTGACCTTTGCTTTAAGAAAGCACTCTCTATTCCCACCCCAAAGGCACAGAGGGTGAAATACTGCCTGGAAGTGGGGGGGTGGGGGGTGGTAGCAGGCAGTAGATGTCTTACTACTCTCTTTTGGGAAGAGCTGTGGGGAATGCTTTGCATGTGTGTGCCGGGATGTGCGAGTCTGCACATGCAGTACCCGTGTGTGCCAGTGTGCACAGCTCTGGGTGCACACACAAGTGCCAAGGTGTACACATGTTGTATGCACTACTTTGTGCATGTGTGTTAAATTACCCCTTCTCAGGTGTGAGCAAGTTTGTGTGCACCTCTGTGTTTGTGAGTGTGCACAGGCTCTGCAAGTGTGAGCAGGGCCCTGTGTAAGATATGTGTGTTGATGTGTATGACACTGCACATATTAGCGTGCACAGATATGTATAATCGTGTTAACTACACAAGTTCTGTGTACAAGCAAGTCTCGTGTTTGTGAGCATGTGTGCATTGGTAGAGAGTGAAGTGAGGGTCTGTGCAGCACATGTGTGCTGGTGCATGTAAGTAGAGCGTGCACAGCTCCGTGTGTGTGCGTGTGTGTTCTGCTGACAGGTACCGCTGTACACCAGGGCTCTGTGCCGGTAAGCAAGTACCTGTGTGTGTGTACTGGCTCTGCACATACCCCCGGGTGCACACATGGGCTGAGCACGCCCAGAGACACGGCTCTGGATGCACAGCTCCGGGTGCACACATGGGCTGAGCACGCCCAGAGACACGGCTCTGGATGCACAGCTCCGTGCATCCGGCTGCTGCCCCACCTGAGAAGAGAGATGTGTGTTTGTGTGTGTCTATGTGTATGTATCGCTTCTGAGCTCTACTGACCAGAGTAGCCCCTAGCTCGCTGTGTACACTGTTACAGTATGTAGAGTTCAACTTGGTTTATGACAGAAGTACAAAGTGTGGCCTCCTGACACCAGGATCAAAATAAAAAGCATTCTTAAGTCTCTACCACTAACTGCAAAGTGAGAGTACGCGCACAACCCACCAGAGAGCTCCAAAGAAGCAGAAATCCTAGAGGTTCTGCAAAGACTGGTGCACTGGCACAGATCATAAAGAAGATAGATTGCTTCCACTGAGCCATTCTGAGAGGACAGGAACGCCTACAAACCAGCCCATTCAAACTGTTGTTATTTATATTGTTACCTTGTGCCTTATGTAGACTTGTTAGAACTTGCAGATGTGTGAACTCGTTCTTGTAGATTGATGAACTAGCATTGTCCACCTGTTGCTGTGCTTTGTGAAAGATAGGTGAAGGCCTCACAGGGCTACTATGCATGCTTTAGATGACTGTTTAAGTAACATTTTGGGCAGAGAATTTAAATCGTTTTAGTCATTAATGTAATTTCCTATTTTAAATGGATGAAGATTACGAGTATCTGTTGAGGGAAGTACCCGGGGAACAGTGAGAGGTACTGGGGTGGTTCACCTAAGAATTGACGGGTAAGAATGACACTAGAGGGCAAGACCAGGTTGGCCTCTGTGTTCGCCACTGAGACAATTGTATAGCCATGTTGCAACCCCATAGGCATGGTAAAGTGGGGACAAGAAAGCCATACCAAACCTCTATCATTCCACAACTGTCTTTTCCCTCCAAAATCCAATACAAGGACTAGAGGGCAAAACTGAGCTGGCCTCTGTACTCGCCATCAAGATACACCTGCTATGGGTAGCAATCCCATAGACACGGTAGATGGGAGTAAAAACCATACCAGACTTCTGTGATTCCCCTTTTGTCTGCTCCAACCAATTCATGCCACTAATTCCACCAACCATTGTGTGTAAAGAAACTTGACATTTAAATTCCCACTGTCCTCAACCGTATCAACAGATGCTATTATGACTCATCCAAAAATTAAATTTTGACTTAATAGAAATAAGATGAAAATTAATTGTTTGGGCCAAATGACTTACAGAAAAGGAAAAGGGGGCATTGTTATAGATAGATAATGTGATGGTTGGTTCTCACAATTAAGAGATTCCTAGGAAAATTAATCCACAAACACCAGAGGTTTATGTCCAAAAAGGAGACATAGGAGCCCTTTGTCTTTATTCAAATAAAGGGAGAGGCCATGGGGCATTCCCCTGGGGTCTCTCCAATTTTTGGAGGATGCAACCTCCTTTTTATCCTAATTTCCCTCTCTCTTTCCCCATTGGCTGAGATACTTGAGAGGTACAGACTTCCTGGAACACCTGATACCAGAGATTTCCCTGTAATGTATAACCCTCCCATTTAATTTTTAATTCTTATGGAATTTAGGGGTTTTCCCCATTGTTTCTTTCATCTTTTAAGGTCCAATTTCATTTATGAGCAAACCTAAAGCTTATTTGTAAAAGCAAATATCTTTTTCCATTCATCAATCAATGGAATCCTTCCCATTATTTCTTTTATCTCTCAGTGCTAGTTTTATCTACCAGCAGACCCACAGCTTGTTTGGAAAGACAAATCTGTCATTCCTCTCAAGACGTATATTATGTGTATGTTAAGTTTTTTTGTCATATAGTTATGTTATTGTAATATGTCCTTCCATAGTCCTCTTTCCCCTCTCCCTTGTAATAGCCTTAGTAATCAGAGCATTTGGGGAGGGCTAATGTGAGAAATGGATTCTTAGAGAATTCTCAAAGCCTGACTGAAAGCTCACACAGACCTGTACATCTGTATGCAAACTCTGAGATTAGGTGTGCTGACTTAGAAAGGCCATGGAATAGGGAAGACATTGTTGAGAGAGAGATTGAACTAGAAACAAATTTCTAAAGATGACCTTGCAAACAGACCAGAGATTTTGGAGAATTAGAACTGTGAAAGATGCCTTGTAACAAGACCACGTGGGCTAAAAAGAAGAGTGATTAGTGTTAGAAATATTAGCAGCATTGTGTGGCAAAAGCTAATAGGCAGAAAAACATTTATAACATTTTGTAACTAGAATTAACTTTGGCTTCTGATAGAATGGCAGTTGGAATGAATGGGCAAGGAGATCTTCTCCTCCTTTTAAAAATGCCTTTATTGAAAACAGCTTGGGGCTGGAAGGGCGCGCGCACAGCACCGCTGCTCCCTGGACGACTCAAAGGAGGAGGAGATCAGTTCCGTCGCCCGGCGGATCTGGGCCTTCCATCCTCACAGGAGAAGACGCTTGATGGCTCATGGTCTAGGGGAGTCTGTCTTGTCAAGCACTATTGATGTTATGGTGACGAAGGTGGAGGCTTGGTTCTGGGCAGCAGGAGGTCTGTTGGCCCACAGCAGTCACCCTCAGTCTTCAGTTCAGTGTTGGTTTGTTACTAGTAGGTCTTAGATGGTGCCGGAGGCACCTCATTTACACGGAGTTTGGAGAGCATGTCCTTATGGGAGCAGCGGAAGTGACACCCAGCGGGAAAGGGGAAGTAGGTACAGTACAACTGGTGATTAAATCTTCAACATTTAAAACTATTCAAGGAACATCAACATTTAAAACTCTGACAATCAACAAGCAACAACTAACAGCGGAACTATTTAACTATAAATCTGCACTTCGGAACTTCATTCTTTACAGCAGTCAAGTAACATCTCTTATGTCTCACCCTTCTAAAAAACTGATAATGAAATAAAGTCTTTTAAAACTGTTGGGGACTGGGTTTTGTTTTTGTTAGTTCCTTATCACCTGATGCATGTGTTCCCATTGAGTTGCTAATAGGAACTGATTGCTGGGTGCTTGAGGCAAAGGGGGAACTCTGTTTTTTTGAGAGTTTTCTCTTGGGGGGCAGAGATACCAGAGGATTCAGGCTGGGGGAAGGGGCTGAGCGCAGCTCCTAGCTCTCTCTCAGTTTTGGAGAAGGATGGTCAGAGCCACTTCTCTTGGGGAAGGGAGTTCCACTGCTGCTGCCAGAGCCAAGACCAGAGCTGCTTCTGCCGCGGGGCTCATCTACTTGTGAGAACAGCCACTGTACTGGGACCTTATTAATCCCTACTCCACTAAAAGAGAGACCCATTCCTGTCTGCTCAGGTGCCCGGGATCCCGAGCTTGGCTCTCCCTGCCCTGCTGGGATCCCCTCATCCCTTGCCTGCCCAGACATCCTGCCGGCCCAGCTTGCTGCTTTCTGCAAGTCCTGCTGGGGGCACCGGAGCTGGCTGCCCCCGGGGTTTGTGAAGCGGAGCCTCCCTTCCACCCCTTCCCCTCTTCTGGCAAAGCCGCCATTGCCACGCGCTCCCCGAGCCCGCGCCGGAGCGCCCCCTGCAGCCGCGGGGGAATCACCGCACCTGCCCTGCCCGGCGGGAGCCACCAGCGCCCCTGCCGGCTGTGAGCGGAACTGCACCCAAGGGGAAAGTGCCGCAGCCCAAAGGCTGTCCCTGGGTTCCGGGTTCTGTTCGCTGTCAATGCCGTGGCTGGTGCTGTTTGTTCACTTTGTTACACACACTAGTAAAGAACTGACATTGCTATTCCCATATCTTTGCCTGAGAGCCCCTTGATTTCACAATTCTAATAATTCAGAGGGAGGGGGTTTACATTCTCCATTCCAAGAGAAACTTTTTCTGCCTTCCCGAGCAGACACCTGTCTTGTAAACCAAGACAGAGAGGTACAGACATCCCAATCCACCTACTACATACCCCCTCGCCAAAAAAAGCTTGCCAAAAAGATCTTGGCCTTCCCAGTTATATGCAAATGCAGCAGAAGGGCAACTGCAATCAAATCCTGGGAGCCCATCCCCTATGGGGAATTGAAGGAGCTCTGCCAAGTGGCTAAGAAGCATGGTCAGGAGTCGTACTTCTTTAAAAACTTGCTGGAAGCCACCTTCTCTGCCCATGTCTTGGTCCTGCATGATATTAAAAATATCATGAACTGCCTCCTCTCCCCAGTAGAGTACATGCTGTGGGAGGCAGTGAAAAAGCCATCTCAATCACTGACAGACAAGTATTCAAAAGATGCCAATAAACCAAATTTAACTGTTGAACAAATGGCGGGAGAAGGTGACGTTCAGAAGCCACAAGACCAAGCAAAGGATTTACAAGAAGCTGCTCAATGACATTGCCACTGCTGCAAAGACATCCCTGCTCCTCACTCCTGATGACACCCTACCTACACAGAGTTTCACTAACATCAAACAAGGGGCGAGTCAAACTTTCCTAGACTTAAAGTTGCACTTGAGAGACAAATAGAAAGCCCAGAGGCCAGGAAGGAAGTTCTAAATAAAATGGCCTAGGAAAACGCGAACGACGAGTGCAAAACAATATTAAGAGCTCTCCCCTTCGACCCAGAACCTACAATTGACCAGATGGTTGAAGCCTGTGCCAAATTAACTTCCACTGAACACACCGTGGCAAGGGCAATCTCTAAGGGAGTAGCAGAGGCCTTTTTAACATCCAAAGACGCTGCAAAATGTTTTAATTGTAGGGAACTGGGCCATTCTATGAAGGACTGTTCAGAATACAAAATGCCTAAAGACCAGCAGCCACAGAAGGGGTGCCATTCATCATATTGTATGGATTGCAGCAGACATTCTAACAACCGTTATCAGTTTCGTTACCAGCAGCAGCCTCACCACCACCAGCACCATTATCAGCCAGAAAACTTCCAACTGAGCGCAGGGTGGCTCCGTGCGAAGACAGCAAATGGAAAGCTGTTTCACTCTACCCTCCCCACTATTTCGGAGGTCCAATATGTGGGAAAGTCCCACGGAACTCTTTGTACTCCAAACAGCAGACCAGAGTCACCAAGACTTTCCAGCAAGTTCAGGTCAGGACCTGACACCAGCTGCTGAGTGCTTTGTCCATACAATTTGATGACTCTGTTTTCCATTGTATTCCCACTGGAAAACATGGACCCCCAGAGGGCCCGAGAGACTTGCTGGTAATAGGTAATTGTATTCATGGACCAAATGAAATATATGTTATACCAGAAGTACAAACTGTTGGGCCAACTGACGAAATCACTGTCACTGTCTGCTGCACAAAACCACCATAGTTCCTCCACAGAGAGACTGTGATCGCCCAAGCCTTTTTACTGCCATTAAACATAGACAATATCCCAGAGCACCCGATGGCATTCTGGGTTGAAATCGTGGGCCAAGACAAACCCCTTGTAGAGTGCAGCCTGTGAAATAAAGGTAATAACATCTACCTACCAGGGATGGTGGACACAGGGGGCAACATTACTATCATTACACAGCCTAAATGGTCCCCAAATGGGGAGCTGACTCCTGTCACTGGAGTGATCTCGGGAATTGGAAGAGACGCTGTCTCCATGAGGAGCAAACATACTGTCACAATAGAGGGACCGGAGGGCTAAACTGCCACCATCAGGTGTAAGAGATGGTCTGAAGATCTCTCATTTGCCTCACAATCATCGCAAAGGACAGAGACCAAAACCCTGAAAACCTCAGAAAAGGCCTTCACTGGAGTTCTGGCCTGGTTGAGGTGGATGCTCACCAGGTGAATGTTTGCAGCTGTGTTTGCTGTGCTGCCATGGTGCGCTGCTTCGAGCAGGGCCTGCCAAGGGGCAGCATTCAGAATATTAATTTCTCCACCTCTTGGCAAAAAGAACTTTCTGGAGTAATTTTTGGTAATTCCCCAGGGAAAATCCCTCATTTTGCCTCCCAACCGCCATGACAGATGGAGATTGAAGCCCCCTGCCAAGGACTGAGACTGAGATCCCTATAACTCTAACACAGGAGGGGCTGGCCGGACTGAAGTGAGATGTTTGCCAAGTGTTGCCTGCAGGTGTGTTCCCTGGACCAAGAAAACAATTGCTCTCACTTACTGTGAAGAACATGGACTGTTTGTACCTGTTCCCCCCTCTCAACGAAAGACTATAACAGACCCCTGAGTTAACCAAGACTTTGAGATCTCCCCACGGACGACGACGGATCCATTGGCCAGACCGCAAGGACTTTGTCTCTCTGTTGGTAGCTATAATCCCCCTCACCCCCTATTTATCTTTATACTTTATACTTTGTTTCCTCTCCCCTCCATCGCATAACGTTGTTGAATAAAGTGCATTGTTGTGAATTCACTGAGAGTCCCCTGCGGTGCCTTTCGTGCTCTTAGATCAATAAACAAACCATCACAAATCCCGCGTTGCGGATCGTGACATCAGGCCATTTGTAGTCAGGGCAACCCATCACCCTGTGGGGCAGGGACCTATTGTCCCAATGGAGAGCTCGGCTAGAAATCCCACCTCCATCCTGGGACTTCTAGCTGGGGCCACTGCAGAGCACACCATCCCACTGCTCACCTGGAAGACTGACACCCTCGTGCAGGTGGATCAGTGGCCCCTCTCAACACAGAAATTATGCATTCTCAAGCTCCTCGTGGGGGAGCAGCTTTCCAAGGGCCACATCATACCTACCAACGGCCCTTGGAACTCCCCTGTCTTTGTTCTTAAAAAACCTGACAAGGACAGGTGGAGACTTCTCCATGACCTTCGTGAAATTAACGAGGTCATTGAGGACATGGGTCCCTTGCAGCCCGGCCTTCCCTCTCCCTCCATGCTTCCCCGTGACAGGAGACTGGCAGTCATTGATATCAAAGACTGGTTTTTTAACATCCCTCTCCATTCTCGAGATGGTCTCAGATTTGCCTTTTCTGTCCCCTCCCTGAACAGACAAGCACCTCTGAAGCAGTACCACTGGCGAGTCCTCCCCCAAGGAATGAAAAACTGACCGTCTATATGCCAGTGGTACGTGGCCCACATCCTATCTGCCATCCAAAGGGCGTTCCCAGATGCCATCATCCTACATTATATGGATGGCATTCTAATTTGTGCCCGGGAAGAAACTTACCTTAACATAGTTCTTTCTAAGACCATCAAGACAATTGAGAAAGCCAGATTTGAAATCTGGGAGGACAAAAGCCAACACACCTGCCCTTGGATTTACCTGGGACTTCGGATCCATGAGTGGACTGTCGTACCCCAGCAGCTTTCTATCAAGGACAACCCCAGGGCTCTCTGTGATCTTCACGAGCTCTGCGGATCCATCAATTGGCTGTGTCTGCTGCTGGGGATTACGATGGAAGACCTCGCCCCACTCTTCAGCTTTTTTTGCAGCAACAAGGATCTTGATTCCCCAAGGAACATCAATCCGGAGGCCCAGGAATCCATTCAAGAAATTGCAAGAAGCCCTCTCCTCCTGACAAGCTCATAGAACACATCCGACACTTCCCTTCAGACTCATAATTCTGGAAAAGTCACCCAGATTCCACGCACTAATATTCCAGTGGGACACACAACTGAGACATCCACTCCTCAAAATTGAGTGGATCTTTCTCCACCATCAACCGACCAAAACAATCAGCATTCTGCAGGAACTCTAGGCACAACTAATTGTTAGAGCCAGAGCATGCCTCCGCACCCTTGCTGGGTGTGACTTCACATGCAGATATGTGCCATTGACAACCGGGGATCTGGACAATTTGCTCCAGACAAACACTTTCAGTGCGCCCTGGATAGATACCCAGGCCAAATTTCCATCCGCCCATCAAGTCATAAGCCATTCAATTCAGTTTTTAATTTGGTCCCAAAACTACTCCAAATTAGGAAACCTCTAATGGCATGGACAATTTTCACAGATGGCTCAGGAGCATCCCACAAGTCACTGAAGACTTGGAGGGATCCTCTGACTCAGAAGTGGGAGTCTAATGTCTAAATTGTTGAGGTGTCCCCTCAAATCGCTGAACTCGCTGCCATCGTCAGAGCCTTTGAGAGATGCNCCCCTCAAATCGCTGAACTCGCTGAGAGGTGCTGTGGTGCGTTTTTACGTTTCATTGACTTCTTTGTATCCCCTTTATTCCCCAGAGTTAATGGTTTGTCCCTGAAATTGTAACCTCCCCCTGAGCTGTCTGTCTCACCCAACCCTGCCCATTGCTCTCGAAATGTTCTGTGTCAATCCTCCCTTGGCCCAGCCCAAGCATGTCAATCCCCCTTAATACCAGCCCCTTGTTCCAGCAAGTTCCCTGCCAATCTCTCTTTGTACCACCCCCGACTTGGATCTCCCCTTTGGAAATCCCCTAATCCTCAATGCCCCATTGGACTATGCGACCCACTCTCCTCCCCTCATCTCCCTCACTGGTTGATACACTGTAAGACCCTGCCTTTTGCTCCTCCCCAGGATATCCCTAAGTGGTTGAAGCTTTGTACTCTCCCCTTGAACCTCCCCTGTTTAAAGGTCTCTGCAAACCCCTGATCGGGGCTCTTTGTCCTTGGATTTTCCCTGGAATAAACCTTTCCCTGGAACCCAGACCAAGAGCCTCCTCCTCATCCTTGTCTCCACACTGTGCCTGTGTCATCCAAGTACCATAGAGCTTTTGCTCTAAGCCACACCCCAGATCACCCTGCTTCTGGGGTGTGTCCCACTCTCAGTGTAGTCCTGTGGCGTGATTGAGCTAGCTGCAAGACTCCGGCACCTCATCAGAGAGGTTCCACGAACCTGTTAATTTAGTCACTGATTCGGCCTATGTTGCTGGAGTAGTTATGAGGGCAGAACATTTGTTATTAAAGGAGGTGACAAACCCAAATTTGTACAAGTTGCTTTCGAAATTAATATACCTCCTGTCCTGTGGTGACCTACAGCTGGCCTGTAGGCCTCAAAGTATAAATAATCACAAATTTATAACTGAAATATGTGACCAATTACATAATTACCAGACTTACATGACTCGCCCAGTAAGAGCAGGCCCAGGCCGTTGGGGACGCAGGCCGCTATTGGCTGGTTAACCAGCAGGTAACCAGCTCAGCCAATGAGGATTGACCTCATGGGCTTCTTGGTGTACAAGGAAATCAGAATTTAATGAAGTGAGCTGTTGCTGCACAAACACAGTGTGTCTTGTCACATGTCTGTCTCCTAAACTGCGACGATTGGTGACCCTAAAACGTGATCAGAACAGTTCCCGCGAACAGAGTGGGGAGACAGACGGGGCAGCCTAGAGGAGCTGCTTGCAGCCTTTGAGCTGCAAAGAGCAGCATTCACAGCGCTGTGGGGCAACCAGGAAGAGTTGCCCACAGCCTTCGAGCTGCAAAGAATGGCATATAAAGCACTGATTGGTCCGGACCCCCCTTATTTTTTATTTTATTTTTTTGTAAGTGGAAGATATCGCCATCATAGGACGGGGGCTTCAACACCAGAGGACCCCCTCCTGCAGGTAGGGACTCCCATTTTAAAGAAAAAATTTGAAAAGTATGAGGAACGGGCTTTATTAGCCCTTATAACGTGGTGTGAGAGCCACGGACAGGACGTATCAGGAGGGGCCGCCCTAGACTTAAAAACCTGGGAGCAGGCTGGCTGACATATCCTCACAGCTGCCTCTACAGGAGACGACTCTGCCATTTCTGCTGTCAGATCTTGGAGACTTCTAATGAACATGATAAAACTGTTGCAGAGTGAGCTGGGGGTGAGGACGGCAGGGGGATTGCAGCTGGCGCCATCCATGGCAGCGAGTGGCAAAAGCAGGGCAGCAAGGGAGGCAGCGGGGTGGGTAGACACTGTGCCGGGTGTGCAAAGGAAAAGGATGGGTGCAGAAAGCACAACGCGCCGAGAGGCCTATGGGCAGAGCCGTGGAGCCTCCTCAGGTGAGGGTGATCTACCCGGGGAGCGCCCCAACACCCTCTGGGACCATGGTGCCGCCCCCGTCAGGAGTGTTTTCCTAGTGGAATGTCCCCCAATCACCCAGAGCCGTACCACCACCCCAAGCGGGAGTGCGTTGTTGGCGGATCGCCCCGTCCCTGGGGTCATCAGCGGAACCACCCCAAGCAGCTGTGCTGTGTTAAATGGGCACTCTGCAGCCCCTCTGTGCCCTGCCGCGGCTGCTGAGACCTCTGAAACAACTGGCCACCTTCCTGCTCTGCGTGCTGCTGCTCCTTGTTCTGCCAGTACTGGCAGAAACCTTCATAATTGCCCAAGAGCAGCGTGCGTTGTCAGCAGAGCACGCTGCTGCCGATTCAGAGGGCAGAGAGACGCCGTGCTGCAGAGCCGCATTGAACAGGCGCTCTGCCACTCCGCTGTGCCCTGCTGCCCCGGCTGAGACCCCAGAAGCAGCGCTTGGTAGCAGCTGGGAGGTGCGTTGCTGCTGCAGCCACTGCGAGGCACCCAACCGCCACCACTGCACGATGCCTTGCCCCTGTGGGACGGTGCATGGCCGCAAAGTCCAGGTGGGGATGGATTTTTAATGGGGGCCACTGTCCTAAGGGGTGTGAAACATCCCACACTAGCCTTAAAATGGCTTACCACTCAGCTTGTGTGGGTACCACAGTGGGCCCTTGAGAAACAGAAGCTACATGCCCTCAAGTCCTTGGTGCAGGAACAACTGGCTCAAGGGCACATAGAGCCATCCATAAGCCCTTGGAACACCCCTGTGTTTGTTATAAAAAAGAAATCTGGAAAATGGAGGCTGCTCCAAGATTTAAGAAAGATCAGTGCAGTCATGGAGAGCATGGGAGCCTTACAGCCAGGTATGCCATCTCCCCCAGTGATTTCTGCCAATTGGGATATCCTAATTGTGGATATAAAAGATTGCTTCTTTACCATTCCACTACATCCAAATGATACCCCAAAGTTTGCCTTCACCGTGCCTTCCATTAATAACGCTGCGCCAGTAGAGTGTTTTCAATGGAAAGTGCTCCCTCACGGGCCTCTCCGCAGTGTGCATGCGCAGGTGGTGCCTTCTCAGGCAGAGCTCTGCCCAAAGGCTTTCCCACATTCCAAGCAGGTGTAGGGCTGTTCCCCGGTGTGGATCACCTGGTGCTGGATCAGGTCCAAGCTCCGGCTGAAACCCTTCCCACATTCCAAGCACTTGTGGGGTTTCTCCCTGCCATGAGGCTTCTCCACCAGCTCTGAGCTCCGGCTGGATCTCCGGATGCCTTCCTGGCTCAGGGGAGCTCTTTCCTCCCCACAGCTCCCTGGGCTGGGTTTGCAGCCCCTCCTCGTGCAGCGTCTCCAGGGCTTTTCCTCCTCCTCCATCCAGCCATGCCCTGGGAATGAAAAATCCTGGTATGGAGAAAAAAACAAGAGGAGAGCACCTCGGACTGGAGGTTCCTCCTTGCTCAAGTTCATCTCAGGAAGTCAATGGGCATCTTGCATCTGTAAGAACCTCTGAAACATCAAGATTCAGCAAAAAAATGGTCCAAACATCAAGACACAGATCAAAAACTCCTCAAACATCAAGGTTCATCAAAATTCCCCTACAAAATATAAACATTCAGTCCCCCACAAAAGCAAAGCACCAATATTTAGCCCAATAAAGCTCAGAAACATCAAGATTAATCCCAGTGAAAATTGTGGATTCCGTTTCCCCGGTCACCTGCTGCATGTGGGATGGGCAAAGCTCCTGGTCTGGGGGAGAGGCTGCAGATACAGGGAGGGGTGAAACCTCGTGGTGCCTCCTCTTCCTGCTCCTCCTCTTCCTCTTGTGTCCCTACTCTTCCTCACACTCCTCTTCCTCTTATTAATACTCCTCCTGCACAATCCAGCCTTCTCCTCCCAGGTGCATCATTTGACCATTTTGTTCTTCAACCCTGCTTCTCCATCCCTTCTCCTCCTGCCCCCAGGCCCAGCACCCACTGCCGGCTCCCTCTTCCCCCCAAACCCACAGCATCCCACCGGAGGGGCAGGGATGGAGCTGGGCCAGGTCGGGCTGGGGCAGCGCTGGGCTCTCGGCCGCCTCCGCCCGCACTCGGTCCCCACTGCAGCCGCTCCCNCCCGCCCCCGCCGGGCAGCGCGGGGGGGCCCGGCCTTGGCACTGCCCCCATCCCACCTCCCCAAATTCCCCTTGCATTTGGTGCTGGGGCCGAGGGGCGGTGCAGGAGCACAGAGGTGCGGGACCGGGAGCATGGGCAGGGCCCTGTGGGCAGCTGCGGGGCTGGGCCAGAAATGTCTTTGATTATTCAGGGGATAAGTGGGAAAGATGAGTAATTTTATTCAACCAGTATTAGAAGATGCAGAGCATGGGTTTGAAAGGCAGGAATTTTTATTTGCTTCTAATTGTCATTATAATTTACAGGGAAGGGATTTCATTGCTTAATTGGAAAGGCAAATAATACTAGAAAAGGTGATCCAGAGGCTAGTTCTGTTGTACCTCTGTGTCAAATGTCTGTCAAGGCCTGTGCTGAAGTGAACCTAGAAGTGTGGGCAGACGCAGGGAAATAGGGAAAATTAGATATGGAGCTGAAACAGAAGGTTTGGGAGTCCATCTGAGTTAGCAATATGAATT
>VWZV01013907.1:47604-67662 GCA_013397155.1 Irena cyanogastra | reverse complement strand
TGAATATTTATTAATAATAATGTATTTTTTATAAATAGTTCAAGAAAAGATAGTAAGAAAAGGAGAAGTCTTTGCACTGAAACATAAAACAGCTGCAATCTAAGCATCAGACTTTATGCTTTAAGACTGGGCAATAAGGATTTTTAATCTACTCAGCAGTCACTGTAAGCACTAAAGAATAATTATAAACAAGCAAAACACAAACCAAACAATTTATTCTATCAATAGCATCTAGGATTCCTGGAAATTAAGGAAGTCTGCACTCGTATGTGGAAATAACCACTTCAAGGATTTCTTAGAACAAAGAACAAGAGATGTTTTCCTCTGTTGAAGACACTTCTTTGTTTTGTTGGGAAATACTATTTATGAGACAATTAAACTATTCCTATTCACTAATGCTACCAAATGTCTGTGTTCACAAATTATTAATAATAGATAATATCAAAGTAAGAATAGATATAGATTGCATATCAATTATTAAATATAAAAGAAATCAAAATAAATGAACTCACTTTTGAAAACAAGCCTAGTAGTAACATATATTAGCCTAAATGCACATAAACATATTTCAAAAGCTCTGGTTATGAACAAAAATAATCCATTTGGCACCATGCCTTTTCACAAAATAATGTATTTATATTACAGCTGATGCTTAACAAAGATGAAATCCAAAAAATTCCATGACTGATGGTATTCCACAAACAGAAGCATCCATCAACCCAACGGCTTTCCACCTGCAGTAAGCACAGCCACAAAGTGTTCACATGTACCAACCAGCTGCACACAAACCATAAGCAGATGGTAGCTGTTGCTGCCCTTTCAAGAAAGGGCAAACAAAGAGTACAGCAGGTGATTAGCAAATGACAAGCCATACAAGAACTACAAAGTCTCCTGCAATTCACCTTTTCCAAGGAGCGCACATTACTGAGGGAAATTGTAACAAGAATTACTGGCTTCAGCATAGCCTGCATTAATGCGATACTTGGCACAATGCTCCCAAGTACTCATCTGGCAATGGAAACAGCCTCAACTTTAATGTATTGGTACCACTGACACAACACAAAGGCACCAGAGTATACATATTCAACCAAGAGGGTGATTTCTAGCAAATAATAAAGAACAAGCATGTGTTTGAAGACATCATAAGAACTGTATTTAACCCAGAACGCACAGCTGAGAAAGGGAGAAACTAATAGCTTCATCTACTTTGCCTATTTCAGGTTATACCTGGCTCCAAAGGGTTAATAGCCATTCCCAGAGATTTGCCTTTTTGTGCAGTAGTTCAGACCTTCCCAATCCTCAGCATGTCCAAGCCCTTCTCATGCCCAGAAAGAAACTGACACAAGATTACTTAATTGTAACTTTGATCTCTAAGCCTTCTCTAGGTTTTTTCCATGAAGTAGTTCTGTTTTGACACTAGTATTTCACTTGTAGTTATAAATTAATTTTGACTAACAAAAGTCTTGGAAGGGCTGAATCAGTTTCTAAATCAGTGCTAGGAAAGGGCTTCTGATCACAGACATTATCCCTTTTAAATTAATGGGACACTGTTACTGTACATAATACAAGGCAAAACACATGTACAATAGAACAGAGAGTTATCTTAAGAGCCTCCCACATAATTAAGCCATTCCAAAAAAACTTGTTTGAAAATTTTCAAGTTTCTTTAAGAGAAACGTAAGGCATTTTTAGATAAAACAACATCAAGAAGTCTAGTATAGGTTCTGAAAGTCTATATAACTACAAAACAGTCCTCACATTAGGGATGGCAAGAGAAACTCAGCAAGGAATGTGGATAAAATGACAATGTAGGTACAATTATATATTCAAATTCACATGACTAGTCAAAGATATTTGCCTTCACATTTTTAAGACAACAGCAGCAAAGTTCTCAAATGAACATTACATTAGAATAAAATGTTATACTTGGCCACTTCCAAAACTTGTTTTGAGGTCTGTACAAGCAACATGACTCCAAACTAAGCTAGTGTTCAGCCAATTAGAAAAAAATAAAGGAAAATGTGATTCAAGATTTGTAGATATATCAAGAAAGGTACGTGTCTACTCTGAACTATAGTATCAACTGTACTTGACCAAAAAAATCCCCAAACCAAATCACTATTAAAAAAAAAAAAAATCCAATGGATTAAGAGAAGCACCAACATGTTTCTGCCTATGACATGTTTGAATGTATTTTATTCAAAACCCACTGAAATTCTGGAACAACTGTGAAGGAAAAGCTTTTTTTTTTTAATATTACCACATATGAAAGCTAATACTGTATATGAAAATATCTGAAGGACCTAGAATATCTTAAATTCTCCTTAACTCACACAGTCAGCCCCAGCTATCCAAAATGCATGAAAGCCAATAAACTGATGGACATGTCCTTTTCTTCAGAGCAGTGTGAAGCACATACAACTGTTCTTCTTGGGCTTCAGCCCACGAGGTACTGAATATTTTGGTCCTGACCCAATAATGCACTTAAATTATTAAATCCTTAAACAACCAGCACTAGACAGACCAGAATTTCTTCATCCACTTCTGCTTTATGCCAGCACACAGTCTAGTCCTAGTTCTGGTACAAGCAAGCAGAAAAGACAAATCATTCTGTTCTCTTC
Organism: Irena cyanogastra; assembly: GCA_013397155.1. Classification (NCBI taxonomy): domain Eukaryota; kingdom Metazoa; phylum Chordata; class Aves; order Passeriformes; family Irenidae; genus Irena; species Irena cyanogastra. Next base: position 65,041 of record VWZV01013907.1, on the reverse strand, counting down.
AAGGAAGGACAATGCATGTAACTTCATCTAATGAAACCTAATTGTAAGAGTTTATAACATTGTGAAACATCCACAATGTTGAACAAACACACACACATTAAACAGAGGCCTCCAGTCTCTCTCAACTATGAAAAATTGTCTTCAACAAGACAACTTTGCAGACACAACTGCAAAAATATTTCTTTTACAATTTGAAGATGATGTTCCTAAAGCAGTGCTCTGCAATTTTACATAGACACATCCAAATATACTGTGCAATATAAGGTCTCTTATGTCTTTTCTATCACTTGATGCCTGGGAAAAAGGAGTGTAGTTCTGAGCTTGCTTTTCCATTTCAGTTTCTTCCTGTACTCTCCAGGCTAACAGGGATTTATTTGACATGAGGGTCACAAGTGAGAGTGGGATAACAAAGAGAAAACATCAAGAACCAAGGCTGTTAATTCTACCCCAGGAAGAGTCTGTTTTAAATATAGCCTATCATATTGCTATTGAAAAATTACCATTTACCAGGGTCCAGTGAATGAATGACAGAAAAAGATGAAATTGCAGGTACATACAGGATATACTTCAGCCTTCATACATTCCCTTCATGCCAAGAGAACTCAAGGAGGTTGAAATGAGAACCCGATCTACTAGGATCAAAATGGCTCTAAGCAAAAGGAAAAAATTATTTATATATGTGCCTGTAGGTACAAAATAGCTTTAGATTTTACTTCAGTAAGAGATAAACTTTTGAACTCCCTCAAGTTTAAACTGTGCTGCTAAAGTAGAAAGGGAAGAAGTCACTAAAAGTACATAAAAATCACTTGTGTTTTGTACAGTGGCCTTTTTTACAATTTTTTACAAATTGCTTAAATTACACATCACCAAGTGTCAAGAAATCTAGCTTAGAAAACCCCAAACTAAACAATAAAAAGAAAATGAAATGTGTTTAAGATGAATAGTCAAGGTCTCTCCAATACCTGCAAAAAAACCATGCAACTCAATAACGTTTCAGTTTTCACTGATCTTCTTTCCCTTCCTCATTTTAGAGCACATCGAAAGCATTGGTTTCACTTTATAGTTACTTGGCAGTCTTCTCACTAAGAAATTACCATGGCAACAGAATATTCTTAATGTTAATTTTTGGTGCTATCTGGCAACACAGAGTTTTAAAATTTGAAACACCTGCAGCTGGATCACAAATTAGCCAGAACTAGGAATAGTACATAATCTTTTGAGTGAATACTCTAAGTGAAAAAATGTTTCTGGAACTTCATTACAAATACTCCTCTCTATTATCTGGAATGCCAGTTTGAAAGATCTAATGATTTTTAGGTTCTTAGGAAAAGTCAGCAATTGCCAAGTTTCCTTTTCTCCTTTTTTTACAAAAAGAATCCCTGTATTACAGTATATATCTTATACATGGCAAAATATGTGGAAATAGGAAGAAAGACTTAATACATTTGCATTATAAAAATACATGTAAGTAGGGTGGCAAAGGCAGCAAGAACCAACATAAACACACCTGTGTGGACTATCAGTGTTCAATTCCGGAACAGTTTTATACAAATATATACCACAAAAAAGAATATACAAAAAAATCCGAAAAAAAAACCAAAACAAAAAAAACCCCTCCAAGGTGAATTTTCAGTCAGATCGGTTTCCTGAACTGTTTTCCCTTATGGTCACATGGATGTTAGCTTGTTCCAGCACAAAAGAGCAAAGTAAGAACACACAGAAGACAGAGAGATGGACCACAACAAATCAGACTACAATAAATGAGCTATCCCTTCATTTAATATAAAGATCAAACCCCAACATAGAAAGTGCTAAGGAACACAGTTTTTCAGTTACTGTTTGTGCCATACCAACGTGGTGTTAATTTTGCCTTTGCCATCTGCAGCTACATGAGAACAGATTTGAATCAAGTGGTTTCAATTCTATCCCAATACAACTATCAGAACGTACAAAAATTCTTGACACATGAGGTAAATGTTTTTGGATAAAACTATTTCACCCCACTGCCCAAAGCCGGCCAAAACGCCACCGCTAGTTAAGAGTATCCAGAAAGCAAAACACCTGCAGCTTCTCAGGCCTCTGGGTACTCACTCAGTCAGGTTTCCCAAGGGGTTTGCTGAAGACAAATATATAAAAGCACAGCACTCACACGGGTGAATTTCCACCTTCCTCACAGGAAAAGTAACACACACACCCCTAGTGAGTTACTGTCAAACCCTTCCTCTACAGTCTGCCCATGCTGCTTTCTTTGTATTTTCTCAACTGAAGCACTGAAATACGGGTTTCTTTATTCAATGTAGCACTGTATTTCCTCCTGCATGGAGAACAGTTGTCATTTCTAGTGTAATTTCTCCAAGTGGAAACCACAGTGAGTACTCGGAAACGCTAGAAAAGATAATTTTCATCTAAAGGTTTTGAAAAGCAATTCCAAATATCTAAGATAGTTGGGAAAGAGTAAGGCTAGCCTAGAATTACTTGATCATTGCCAAAGACCAAAACTTAAAGGATTTACTGCTTCCAAGTCCCACTGGATGGAGTCAGACTCTATGCAGTACTTCAGAAAGCATTTGAGTCCAAACCAGGATCATGAGATGGGCGAGACACATTTCTAAACCCTAAATACACATCAGTAGTTGTAAACATCCAGATAAGAAATAACTGTTATAAATTAGCCTCAAAATGTTATATTAGATATATCACTGCATACATAACCACATGGAAGTAGAAACTATACATGTTTTCCAAAACAGAGGACTACCTGAAGGCAATTTCTAACTCTGTATTTAATTGATCAGCTGAATGCAAGTTTGAAAACTCCCAGCTACCACTCTACTAAAATTATTTCCATGGAATGTTGAAGAAGGATGTGCTCAAGGCATTCAATACAGACAAGCTCAAATCTATGGACTTTGATGTCTAGGACTTCTTAATCAGACCAGAGGTCTAGCTAGAAGTCACATGTGAATTTCATGCCTCCTTAAGCTTTAACTTTACTGAAAGACAGTTGTAGTACTCTGTTTTCGAGTTTATTTGATTGTTCTATTTTTTATTAAGGCATTTCTATGTTAATTAGTTATAAAATGGTTTGCCCCTGTCTACCCCCTGCCCTTCCCAGAGTGGATCCTTCCCTGAGCCCCTTTGTCCAAGTTTTCCCACCTTTTCACCTGCCTGTCAGAGGTGTCAATCACCCTTCTCCCCACCACTTCACCTGTCAATCTTCCCTCTTTGTCAGTCACCTCAGCCCTGCCCTGATTCTTCAAGAAATTTAGGTTATCAATCACCAGAGCTTTCACAGGTGATTTGTCCATGAGACCCTCTTTCCAACCCTAAGTTCCCCCATTTGCCCTTTGCCACCTCTCATCCCTCCCCCGAAATACCCCTATTGGTCACCCTAGGTTCTATCCCCCAGGTAATCACTCCCTTTATAACTCCACTTGGGCGTGGCTCGAGGTCACTCGCTGCTGCCTCTTTGGAGGAAAAGAAGAATAAAAATCCTCTGAACATTGCAGCAGAGACTGACCCTTCCTTTGCTCTTGCCTCTGACTGCACGCAAACAGAAGCGCTGCCCCAGCACGCCAAACCACGCACCTGGCTGTTTCTCTCTGCCGCGCTGCCGAGTCCCTGACCCCAGCGCGCTGGTGCCGCCGCTCCGCAGCTGACCGGGAAACGCCGCGTGGGCGCGTGGGCACCTGGGCGGGCGAGAGGAACGCCACAGACAGTAACAGCAGAAGCTGCAGTAGTGACATAAGAATTACAAGGGTGAACAGACATCAATAAATAGTAAGACTGCGGAGGGCTTTTACCCCTCTTCAAACGGTTAACCTTTTAAAAGCAGCTGGAAAAGAGCATTGATCACAAGGCAACATTATGAATCTCTATGTTATTTGCATAATCTGAAGCATGACACCACAGCTTGACTACAGTGACTCACAAACAATCTCTGTAGTTTTTTACATTAATTACACAGGTCACAAACATGATCCAAACCTGTAGATCTGAACTGCCATCATGAAAACAAAATTGTGTCAAAATTGGGTAAGAAGCTTTCCCCAGAATAAATAAAAAATTCAACCACAGTGATTCCAGTATTAATTTGGAGGTATGTTTGGTGGTGTGACTGCTCTGGCTTGGGATTAAGAGATGCCAACATAAATGGTGGTATGGCCTCTTAAATCACCATGAAAAAAAAAGGCCAAGTCTTGAGTGCTAATATGTTGCAACTTTTCCCAGCTATTCTGAAGGAGCAGAACATCAAAACTGTGTATTCTGGAATTATATTTGTTAGCCTGGTTTCTGAGAAAATTAAGTTTGTCAGCACACTGTTTGTCTGTCAGTATCCATCTCTGGTAACTTTTGGGCTTATTAAACTGAAATCAAGGTTGACCAACCATCATAGCGCCTACATGTTTTGTGAAAATTGGTAGCCATGTAGGAGTTGTGAACTAACATCAGCATGGCTAGCATGGAAGAAAGACACATGCAGAATTGAAGTCTTTTCCATTTTGACTGAGAACATGCAAACTCCTTCACCAGCACATGTGGCTCTGAACCAGCCAGGGAACACCCTCTCCTGACTGTCCAAACAGGTGGGAAACACAGGCCACAACTACAGTTACTGAGAACACTCCAAAAGCATAACCCCAACACACTGAAAACTACAAAGAGAAAGAGGAGTAACTGATGATATCTATACGAAGTTTTATGGAATACTGGACTCAAAGTTGTAACATGCCAGGCATCACTGGTTCTCAACTTACAAACACAATACATTTTATTTTTACCACATTGTTTGTACTGAGGATTTTATCTGGTGATTCAAACTTCAAGGAAAATTAGAACATAGATGACTTGCTGTATGGATAGAAGAATGAGAGCTTCTTGTATGCAAGACACTTCATGAAAAAAAAGACACTTTTACAGTTACTTCAACTGCCCTCAGCTTGCACTAGTCTTACATACCAAGAGGTCAGGAAAAGAATGGGAAGCCTGTGCAATGTTACAGCATCACAATATTTGACAAATATTTGTATCTTAATATTTCCAGGAAATGCAATATTATTATCTGCAATTCAACACAAACACTCATTTTTTAGTAAGACTCATCAATTTCAAAATTTTTATTTCAATGTCACTATAGAGTTATTACTATGCAAGTATAAATGAATAATTGAGGAAAAATGGTTTCAGGTTCATTAAATGAAACAAAACAGCACCAGGAGTGGAGTGATGAAGTCAGAAAAATTCCAATTAAATAACTTTCCATTTCTCCCTAAATCTGAAAGATAAAAAAATTAGCTAAATAACACAATTTTTAGATTGACCATAAATATACATTTAGCCTGCATTACAAAAGTAACCAATCCTACTATGATAAGAAAAATAACTTTTGTTTTAAAAATTAAACTAATTTTTCTTCAAAGTCCTCCTCTGTAAAGTTTGTCCTTTATCAACACAAGTAAGAAGAGGCCTAAGTACTGGAAAAAGGCTGGAAGGCTATTCAGGTATGCGAAAATTCCCATTAAAACAGAGGAATGATGAACTATCAATAAAAGGAACAGCCATCAACTGCTGCTGCTTATGCAGTGTTCTGGATAGAAGCAAACCACGCCTCAAGTTACATCTTGCAACAATTACACCTAATTTTCACAATATGAGTAAGCATCACCAGCATTGATACATTTTGGAGGGATAAGCAGCTCTCTCTATTACACTCTCTTCATAACCTGAAGAAATTTCAGTTGTGCAAGTATATTTAAAAATAACAATAAAAGTTTATCCTCTCTAAGCCGTAACTTTCAAGAGTGTGCTTTTTTGTCTGATGTTCTGATATGACATGTATAACATCTAGAAAGACAAAGAAATCATCTATGTAAGTAGCATCACAAGACCATAACAAAAAATTTCACACAGGAAGTAAGTAGAGTGGTATGTTATCGAATGGCCCAGCACAATTAGAAAAGCACAGAATGATTTGTGTTTTATGACTTTCAAAATATTTGGTACTTTTGCTTTTCTTCTTAGAAAGAAGTCTGTCTTCTTATCCACAAAATGTTACCAACCCCAAATTTCTTTGAAGAAGCATGAGATGTCTTTTACTAACAAACTATCAAGTCCAACTTTTCATCTTTCTTATGGAGCCTTTAGCACAGACACCTGACATGCATATTAAAAAATAAGAATCAAAATGCATCCAGTGAGTACAAATAAGTACATCCCCTGGTAAGACCTAGGGTATGCCAGCGACCAGCAAAAGCCATGGCCTCAGGAAACACACTCTGATAAAAACCTCATATACAGGAAACCCAAATTTGCATCACAGATCTTTCTGACTTACACTTCCAAACATGTTGAATATTCAACCAAAGACTATGAACATCACCAGAAAGTGAGATAAACTTCCATTGGCCTCAAACATGCTGCAGTATTATTGGCCTGACAAGCTGTGAAATACTATCCAACTTCTCACAGAAAAACTCCTCATCCCTTAAGTGCTTTCTCCTATTATGTCTCTATGACTTATATTTTTTTGTGGGAACTTTCTCTCAGTCAGTAGTTATAGACTTATGCAAAAAAAAATTAAAAAATCTTTTAAGTGGCATTACCATATAAGCTACTCTTCAGTCTTTTCAGAAGGATGGTAAGAATTTTTGCTAATGAAAATGGAGAATTATCTTGCCACACCAGTTAAGTGTTCCTTATTCCCTCAGATCAGCTTAAAAAAACCCCAATTTAATTATGAGAATTTTTCATAAACACAAACACGTGGGCAAGTCAGTGTTTAAAAAAAACCCCAGAAATCTAATAATCTGCATTCTTCCTAGAAGTTTCTTCATGACATTAATAGAAACTGGGGAAAAGGACAAGTATGAAAAGTAGAAGGATAAAGTACTTAAAATATCCCTTCCAGATGTCTGACATCTATTCATTAATTTAAATACCTTTCTACAAGTTGTTCTCCATCAGTTGCCAAGATGCCAAATCTACAACAGATTTGTACACAATTATCCCAGTATTACTTACTAACAACATGGAGCAATGCTTAAAGGTTGTTGCAAAATCTTCCTTGCTGTGATAGAACAAGTAGTCTCACCTGTCTGCCCAATGGTATGTTAATTTTTCAGCTACTGACAACTTTTCTTCCACACCAAGTACTGCTTCTGTTGGAAGATTTCCTTCTTCTGAAGCTTGCTACCTTCTTTTTCAATCTCTTGGTGCTTCTTACCAAACTGATTTCCCCTTTCCCATCCTTATAAGCTCTCCTCATTCCTCAACCTATTTCTTCTTGTTCAACACACCTTATCAACCATCCATCATTTTTGTCTGTTCTAAAATTTAAATACTTACAAGCTCCTTCCTTCCTTCCTTCTTCCCTTCCCCTCCCCTGCAAGAGTAAGCAATCATCTTAACTGCCCTTTTGTTTCATATTGTTTGGAACTCCTATCTTATCCATGTAAGGTATTTACAACCTCTGCAGAATTTCCTCAGTGACACCTGCCTCTGGATGAAACCCACCACTCATTCCTTTGAACCAGTTGCTACTCATAACAGTTTTTACCAGCCTCTTGTGCAAACAGCTTTTATCTGCTCACTTCTTCCTACATTAACATACCTGTCTGTACATGACCTTATGTTTTCTCACATACATTCTCATTAAACAGCAAAGAGGATTCACAGAATCATTTACATTGAGAAACACTTTTAAGATGATAAAGTCTAACCATAAACCAAATACTGCCAAGCCAACCACTGAACCATGTCCCTAAGTGCCACATCTACAAACCCTTAAATACTTCCAGGAATTATGACTCAGGCATTACCCTGGGCATCCTCTTGCAGTGCTTGACAACCTGTTAGGTGAAGAAATCTTCTCTTAGAGCCAATCTGGCACAACTTGATGCCATTTCCTCTTGTCCTGTTACTTGGGAAAAGAGACCAATCCCCACCTCACTACAATCTCCTTTCAGGTAGTTTTAGAGAGCAATCCACCTCAGCTTCTTTTTTCTATGCACAGTTTCATTTGGTATTAAATACCATATGAATAAACAGGTATCATTGTGACTCTTCTTTACAAAGGAAATAACATAATGTTAATTTTTTTCATATAAAAAACAGTACAAGAATTTAAAATCCCTTTACTTTATATGACAGAAAGATATTCAAAAGAATCACTGAACTTAGTAGTTGGCCACTTTACTTCTCCATTAATTGTTTTTTACTACTACAGCACAAGACAAACTGAAAAGAATTTTATCATTGTGTACCAACGAGCAATTGCAATGGATTCACAATTGACTACTATTCTCTTCTAGGAACATCTCCTCCCCAAAGCCCCCAGATTCTATCATGAAAAAGTCTAATGCTACACCTTCCCTTCTACACCCATCTCAGCCTTGTTCCCTTCTTCATTTAGCAGTAAGTTTCAGACCCAGGAATGTAAAGGCTGGTGAAAGACCTCTGCAAGGACAGCAGTAAGCAATTACGCACACTTACTGTAACAAAACTATTTTTAAATTGTGTTTTACTCGGGCATATATAGCCATAAATTACATTTAATTAAAAAAACTACACTGTGTACTGCAAGTGCCTCACAGTTCTCTTAAAGTAAAAGTTACTAAGTTTCCCATGACCGTTTGCATGTTTTTTTCATTATTGTACACTACCACACCAAGGAACCACAGATGTTTTTGTTTTATGAGAGCATCTTACTAGCCTACGTGGCCTACCACACACACTTTATATAAACCACTTGAGCTAAGAAAAAGTTTTCATTCCTGTCCTCAAGTACGGTAGCCCAATAATGGCTGTATACAATACTGTCAGAAGTAAAAAAACTGCCTTGTTAGCCATGGTTAATTGCTTCAGTAATTTGTTGAAAAAATCTGTGTGAAGAACAAACAGATCAGAATTTGCTGCTAATATTAGTAAAACTGATGATGTGGCAACTCTAGAAACTTTAGAAACAGCTGCTGGAACAGTTCCTAGGGAAAAAAAAGCCACAATTCCTCAGAATTTTATCTCACAGAGCATAAGTTTGGAAATTTCATAAGCTTTCAAAAGACTTTTTCCTTAGGACATTTGCATGGTCTGCAAAAGAATGTCAGCAATTTAACACTTGAACTGTTTTAAGCAGAAATCAAGCCCTACGTAGCACAACTTTCTTTTCCGTCTTCAAGAAACTTATGCCTACAATTATTTATTAGTAACACAACTAATTCAAGAATTTTTACATGCATTTCCATAGAACTAAAATGACTGCTGCCAAGTATTCCAGAGTTTAAAAAGAAAGCTGTGTTTGCTTTCCAACTTTGCATAGACTTGCAATATTCAGAATAAGCGCAGTGATTTGCCAGTATACTAAAAAATGAACTGATGGAAAAGATTAGCTATTTAGTTTTGAATCGTAGAGAAATTGATCTTTTCTCAGTTCTCGTAATTTGCTTATATGCCTTTCCAGGATTTTAGACTGACTTTAGTGACATTTAAGAGAATGCAGAACCAGCTTCAAGGAAGTATTTAAGACCATGTGTGATCCAGGGATACACAGATCTTGGCAGTGCCAACAGTCATCCATGGCTTCAATTTGACCACAAAGCATCCTAGACACCCATACTTTTTCAAAAGTATTCAAGTGCTAGCCACTCCACCTTAAGAATAATTTTGAAGTGGTCACAGATGAACTTCAAGCCAGCTTAAGTTAACCAAGAGACAGAGACTCTGTGACACATCTGAACTATACTGGCAGAGAGCTCAGGAGAGTACAAGAACTGGTGTCCACCATCTGAGGAACAGTCTAGATGCTGGGGCACTTAACAGAACTGAAAAACTTGGTATTGGAATCTAAGGTAAATGCTTCTACTTCAAGAAAATGGCTTGGCCAGCATATTGTATAGGTGCTGGATGAAATACAGCTCATAAACCACAGAGAAAACAGCAAAAGAGAATTCGTCTACAGACAAGCAAGAATAATTTTCTCAGGAGTCAAGAGTTCTGAGTTCCAGTTTTTCCTTTCAGGGAGTACACGTATTTTATGCTAATTGTTGGATAAGCAGCCCTTGGAGGACAGTCAAGGACTTTTCCTACGGAAATGCTCCCACTGGTGAAACACATGACCAGGCTCCCCTCACTCCATAAAATCACCCTTCTTTGCCAGACAGTAGCCCAGCAATAGTACTTGTTAATATTTGTGATTAGTGCACCCTGCTGGTCATTGAGATTCACAGGATTCAACTCACCTCAGACTGAGGGAACTTATACATCAGTTTTCTCAATTACTGGAAAGTTTTACAACAACTAAGCCATTCAACTAAAAATCTTCTCCCATCAGACAGCTTCATGCCTTAAAGGAAAAGACTATACTTTGAATTATGAGCAGTTAAGATGTATCACAGGTCAGTCCAACACCAGGTAACTGCTTAGATGAAGCACCTCAAGTCTCAGTTCCCCTTAATATAAAGAGAGCAGACACAAATATTAAATTGCCCTAAGGGATTCCTCGATTACCACATAGCCCAGGAGATAACACAAAAACAGATCTTTGGGGGTGGCTACTTTATTTCAGTGAGACGCTGGATCACTGCACTGGACTGGCTGCCCAGTATTTCGAACTGCCTTAAACACAGTAGTGTCTACAGCACTCTATCAGTGTTATTTTGAAGTTTCCATCTAGAATTCTTTTCCACCACTGTAAAGAAGGCTTAGGAATCTACTTTAAAATATCACAACATTCCTTAGGTAATAGAAGCCATTTGGGTACTTGAATCTAATACACTAAAAACCTGAATGCTCACATCAATTTGCCCACGATAGCAAAAAGCATTTTAAAAGAAAGCCCACTGAAACGTCATGCTTCAACAAGTCCCTGAGATTGACAAGTGTTAATTTCTTAATTACTGTTGGAAATACAAGTCAAATACTAAATTTTCCTCTATTTATTACCAGACTCTTAACTTATTCTTTTGCAACAGGTAAGAGACCGGTTTTTTCCCCTTTAGCCACATTTCCCAAAAAATAAATATTAACTTAGTGGCATACAAGAGACTATATGAACAGGTTCAAGAAAGTATTTAAGAGCACAAATTGTCAGAGATAAACAGATCTCAGCAGTGCCAGTACCCAGCCACACCTTCAATTCTGACCACAGAGCACTCTAGGTACCCGTATACTTAGACACCACTGAAATTTTAATATTCTTCCTTAAAAGTGATTTTTAACTAGTCTCCTATGAACTCATTATGTAAAGCTATCAAGATTAGACAAATATAAGGGCTCCTTTGGCTTCCCCTTTGAACTCTCTAATTTTCCTGCCTTTACAGCCTTGACCACTACTTAAATGCTGTAACGAACATCCGCCAGACAACGAAACTGCACATTATGTATCACCCTATTATAGGTTTTGCTGGTTCAATACCCTCCCTAAATCCTACGTTTATTTCACAGAAAGCCACTGCGTAAAGAGAAACACATAAGTAAGATGAAATACAGCACAGCTCTATCAGCCAACCAAATAGCTCACTCACTGTGGTGGGATAACCCATCTCTCCACCTCTGTGCCCATGCCACTCATCTCAAGCCCCACATTGCTGCTGCTTCCACTTGTAAGACCCTGCTACCATCAATCTGTAGTAGAAAACTACTCTAGCAACGAACTTCGTATGACCACAGAAGAGGGAGGCAAGACCACATGGCTGGAATAGGTGAGTGAGAAGCCCCAGATTCAGAAGCAGTAAGTCCAGACGCTTGTGAAACCACAGTTGGAGAATCACACTCCATCAGGAGCATGTCTCATCCGTCTGAACTGCAAAGCAATTCTCCACAAAAAGTCTTACATGAAAGGTGCTTCAATGTTAAAAACTCTCTTGGTTTATACACAATAAAATGTGTGTAAAAAAAACAGACCATGAACAAACAAGATTTTGAATTTTATGTCAAATTTATCATCCTAAATCAACAAAAATACAGAGAGGTAGATCACATCTGAGTGACAAGCTAGTCGTACATAACGCTGAAGAAGGCTGAAAATACAGAAGATCTTAAGTAACTGCAAGTAAATATCACGGTGAAGTCTTAAATTCACTTTGTAAAGAATCCTTCTTGCAAAAATGGTGACCATTCTAAGACTAAAAAACTTTAAGTTAATTTTATTATCAATTCAAAATATTTATACAAGCCTGCTAGACATACTGTATAAAAACTAGAAATATGTAATACACTAAGGACTAGCATGGGTAAATACTCAGGTCTTTCACATTTGGTGCACCTTACAGAAATCATGAGGCAGTTCTTAGTTACAGAAATCAATTCAGCTTCAGGAAGAATGAGTGACCCGCTCAACATTTCCCCCTCCCTAATCTTTCCTGATATTCTGTTCAGACCACGTTCTCTTTACTACTATACAGAAACTTTGGTGGCCAAAAATTATTTACTTATAAAAGGATGTACTTGAACTTTCTTCAGTTTGTGAAAGAAGACATTCAGTAGCTTTCCTTTTTGTTTTTTATCTTTGTTGTCTCTGAACACTTAAGGACAAACACAACACCTACCCATGCTACACCAAGACAATTCAGTCTTTATATAAGAATCTCCAAATATACATTTACTTCCATTTGCACTGTGATAAAAGATTCTATAATTACAGATAGAGTTCTGTATAATTACTGAACTACAGCTAAAACTCAAGACTGCAGTTTCAGACTTCCAAAGACTATATGTCAGTCCTTCTCTCTAAGTTAAGGTTATTCCCCATGGCTTTTTGTCTGATTTTTTCCATTATCATCCACACTATTAATACTTGACTTTGCAATACACTAATCTAAATTCTTAATTCACATGTCCAGACTGCTTTCTAAATGTGCCATTACCTAAACTGCTGCCCAGCTAAATCTGAGGGCCAGGATGTCAGCCCTAAATCTAAAGAGTAGAAGAGCTGAGTGTTGCCATGTAGAGTATCACAACACGAAGTGCTGGGACCCAAAACAATATGAATGGAATTTATCACCTTGAGCTTCATTACTAAGCTCCCTACATAATAATTTTAACTCTGGACATTGTTTGTCAGGCTGAAAAATATGTGTGCACACACAATTCTCAAAATATGCTTTTATCTTGATCCTACCCTTTAGGAAAGAAAAAGAACAATTCTACCAGAGATGACAAGCATCATGCAGACATCAGCTTTTATTATCTAAACCCTGTAACTTTGTAAATACAGAGAAAAATTACTTTGCCTGCATGCGATTAATTACAAATTTAAGAGAAAAATTCCCCTGATAGCAAAGTTTTGATACTCAATCAAGCTTGGAAAATTTGATTCACATGTCCCACAGACAAAAACTACTCTCAACTCTAAAAATTCCTTTATATAATATGATGCCTTACTAACATTCAACTTCAGCCATTACAGCACCCATGGAGGTACATATTAGAACACTTATTTTTAAAACACTGTATACAGATTTCATTTGCATCAGCTTCATGAGCTTTCTGCAGCATAGCTCCTTGAGGCAGCTGCAAACAGAATACCATTCAAAAAAAAAGGAGGGTAACTGATAGATAAGAAAGATAACTGAATTTGTTACAGTAATACAATATTGATAGCAGATTAGGACTGTAAAAGCAGAACAACATAATTTAAGAAGCACAGGTTCTGAAAAAACCCTACAAATCTGCAGGGCTTCTGTTTCACAGTATTGTGTACTGCTGATCAACAAAGATAATTTTTCACATTAAACATGAGATATCTCCCTTTAAACTTCCCCTTATCCATGGTAGTTGATGATTATGTGCTGCCATCTAGCAAATGTTTCCAGAAAAGTTTAACTCTGGAAGCTATTCTATGGCAAGACACCTGAAATTTCTTAGAAAGCTTTTTAAAATAGGAAATATATTCAAGACAGCAACAGGTTTTTAAAACTATTCCTTCAGCCTGCATGCTTGTAAGAGTAACCACAACTGGAGAATACAATTAGGCTTAATACAGACAAACCCTTCAAAAGCAAGACCATATGTAGTGAATATGGAATTGCAAAACTGAAATTTTCATTCTACAATTTATGCTTTCCTTTGTTTCAGTAAATGCAGTGAGTAAAAAATGGTAAGAAATACTGCATTTTCTTCTTTCCCAAAAACTCCAGTCTTCACTGTTTCACTATGTTCCAATCTTCTGGGTTCTATCTCCTTTGCACCCATCCTCCCTCCTTCCCCCACTCAATTCTTCCTTGGGCAGTAATCAAAAAGCAGCAATCCCATACAGTAATATGATGCCCAAATTACAAAAAAAAAACCAAAAACCCGTTTCTTAACCCTTTTCAATCTCAATTTTACAGCCATGCAGTCACACTGAAACTGTACCATGTTATTTACCAGCAGCAAGATGGCTTCCTAAAATTACTGGACCTTGCTGACTGTGGGTTATGTCAAGACCTTACCTTTTTCCATTATTATCAAGGTATATATTCAATTAGAGAAAACCAAAGAAAACATTTATACAGTTTTGGCACAAGTCCTACTTGTTAAAATGAGAATAGTGTGATGTTTTGAAGCATTTACACTGCTATAAACAACTTTCCATGAAAAGAAAGATTAATGAAATGCCTAAACCAATTATTTGAGAACGATTGGTTTCTTATTATTTTCTGTCTTATTTCACCTCATCACAACAATTCCAATTTCCTCTTCTCACCCTGGGTCCTCAACATTGTACACCTATCTTAAACCTCTCATTCATGTACTGTCACCTAAACAGTACAACATTTTCAGTCTTTGCTCCCTACAGATCAGAACAGTTGGGAGACTATTGCTTCATGGAGGTACTATTCTTTAACCAAAGCATAATTAAAAAACCTCAAAGCCCAACAACTTTTGAGATCTCCACTCCTTTCCAATTTCTCTGACATCAACCAATGAGCTCAAAAGCTCTCAGAAAGGACACAGGCATCACAGTCCACTATTTGTCTCATTTCCCTGGAACATTTTCTTAACCATCACCATCATTCAACCATCATGCAATTAAATGTCCTCTAGTTTCAAAGTACATATACACCTCATGTAGAAGACACTGCAGAACAAGCAAGCTTTTTGACATGTATAACTATTTGTCAGCTACTAATATCAAATCAGTAAGTAATTAAAATAAAGGTCATTTAAGATTGGGATAAGTGCCAGTTTATATCACTGAGAAACACTGGTCTTAAGAATATCTGTTCTTCCTGTAAACAAAATGTGAATTGGTAAAAAAAAAATTGAAATCTATCATCCAAGAATTCCTTAAGGTTCCATCATTTAACAGGACATGATATTTTATGTTAATTAAAAGCAGAAGTCTTTCTTTGCTAGAATTAAAGCCTGAAATACATAGTATCACAGAATTTCATAGAACGGTTCGGGTTGAAAGGGACCTTAATGACCACGGTTCCAACCTTGCTGGAATGGGCAGGGTCACCTCCCACTGGACCGGGTTGCTCGGAGCTCATCCAACCTAGCCTTAAACACCTTCAGAGACAGGGCATCCACATATTCACAGCCAGCCCAACACAGGCTAGTGCCTCACCACCCTCACAGCATAGAATTTCTTCCCAATAGCTAACCTAAATCTACTCTCTTTCAATTTAAAGCCATTCCCTCTTGTACTATCTCTACATGCCTTTGAGGAAAGTCTCTCTCCAGCTTTCTTGTAGACTTCCTTCAGATACTGGGCTCCTGTAAATCCAGCAAAAACAAGTTTATAAGCTATATAAGGGTGACAAGGCTGCCTCTGCAACAAATACCAACCATGCCTACTGTATATGGCTTAATGGGGAAAAACCCATATGATCCCTAGTATTGTCTGACTGTGAAAAGCTGAAGGCGCACAAAATAGAGCTGCTCTGTAATTTGCTTTCCCTTAGCAAATTAGAAGAATACAGAAGCAATATTCTTTTAAACATGGTCCTAATAAAATTCATCCATTTCATCTCTTATTAGAAGATGATTTTTACTCTTAAAATGTATTCTTACAAGGGCATCTCTGTACAAAAACACAGAGAGTATCTGTTATAGAGATATGAAATATCCAGTTATTAGTAAATATTTTTTTCACATTTTATAACTAAACACCACAGTGATTAATACAGCTCTGACACTTACAAAAGGACATATGCATAGAAATGGAAGATATTTAACCTATTCACGCTAAGTCTCATCCTACTCTAAGCAAGACTGATCTTCTGTCCTTCTTGAAGAGATGGCATCCAGGATTTCAGACGCTGTCCTACCTTACATCTCTATTATTACAGAGTGTCTACTTTCTGTAGAAACTGGTAAAAGATACCTCCTCCAGAACTTTCAGTTTCCTCTTAGGTGAAAATTATGTTTGAAGTATAAGATGAAATTACATTCCCAGTGCGCAAAAACTTACTTCAATCTTTTTCTGAAGAACTCCTCAAAGAATGTTTCTGTTTTCATCCCTTGTTATATCAGCATTTTTGTGATGAAAGACCATGAAACATCACCCAAACATGACTATCACAATGAATGAAATACTCTCTTCTTTTCTTGGTGATTTACAGGTACATTTCAATGTCGAATCACTCATTTCTGACCTTACACTTATCAACAGCAAGAATAAAAAACTACTGAGTAAATATCTTGATTTTATGTACTATAAAACATTTTTCCTGATGAACACTTCACTAAACTCTTGACCTGTAAATAAACTTCCAAATTAACCCCTTTCAAAGTTACTGCATGGCTAAAACAAAGTATTTTTTTTTCTGCTGATAACTGTAATCAAGCTGTTAGTTACATAGGAATTCTGGAAGTGTACAGTGCTAAGTCCAAGTGCTCATACCACACATGCTCAGCAGAACTGCCAGCTATTCTGAACTGTTGGTGCAGCACCTAAAAAGAGGCTACTTTAGCTGTGTCAGGCTTACCGTGCACAGATTTGCAAACATGAAACCAAAACCCACCACAAGTGAAACACACCTAACCAAATTCACACTATAAAGAGGAAAAAAGCCCCCTGAAATAAATATGAAACACCAAACTTCTTACAGAACAGGAAAAATTAGCTGTAACCCCTTAATTTTTCATTTTCAGTCCCTCCATGTCCAAGGAAATGAAGCAGTATCTTTGCCATCCAGGAGACAGGCAGCTGGGGCTTTGGTGGGTCCGCCACATCACCTGCGAAACTTCAGTGTGAACACAAAAACAGCAAGAGAGTCGTGATGAAACGAGGCTCAGGGATAGGACGTCACACCGAGCCACACGTGTCGAAATCGCGTGGTATCCCCCTACTTAACTCCACCCGATGGGTTTGTTTTCATCAGAAAAAAAAAGCTCCAGCGCGATGGGATGCGTTTCCCCACGCCGAGCGACGGCGGCAGCTACCTGCGGCCTTCCCTACGACTCCAGGCAACCACGCCGGCTGCGGGGAGGGTCGGCCCCGAGCCGGCTCGCTCGC
>VWZV01013907.1:34414-47586 GCA_013397155.1 Irena cyanogastra | reverse complement strand
GCCGCCGCTGACCGCCGCCCTAGCCCTTCCCCCGGCCGCCGCCGGGCCCTCCCCAGCCCGAGCCCCCGGCCCGCCCCCACCGGGATCCCGCAGCCGCGGGAGTCTCACCTCGTTGTTGAGGTTCAGCACGGGGGCCATGGCGCTGGCGCGGCCGCACAGCCCCGCAGGCCGCTCCGAGCGCTCCCCACGCCGCCGCACGAACCGAAACTGCGCGCAAGCGCCAGGGAGCCACTCCCGCCCCTGAGCCCTCGTTCCAAAATGGGGTTAAAGAGCTTTCATTGGGTTTTTTCGTCCTGGTGCTCGTTCGTGATGGGTGGCGTGGGCAGGGGGCGGATCCCGAGCCCGGCCTACCCGAGGCGTCTGGGCCGTTCCTAAAGAGCTCCCCTCGCAGCAGTTGAGATCTGGACTATTACAGCGCGGCGTTGCGGGCGGCGTCGCTGGCTGGCTAAATCCGGGGGGATGTGCCCTTGTAAATCCTTAAACTGAAGTAGCGTCTGCCCCCACGGCTAGTTTATAATCTCAGAAATATTTTGGGGTTCTTACTTTTCCCGCCTTCTGGTTGCTGAGTGGAACGCGCTACAGGAGTAAACTGTGACCGCTGCCCTACCTCTAGACTTTGCTCTATCCCCACCATGACAAAACAGCCTCCATTTTCGAAGTGCTTTACAATTTTCAGATTGAGCTTTGCGTTTGTGCAGAAGGAAGATTAGGGTTGTGTAGAAACTATACGCTATACGTCCTGAAGCTTTGGTTGTGTGAAGTTTTATATACATAATTCATTTTAAACAGCTGTGGCGAAGTGTGGCTGAGCATGTGTTTTGGACTGAGTGATGTCTCAGTCTGAAAAGTTTGGCCGAGTTGGCCAAGTTTCGTTAGAACTTTCCTCATCATTGCCAGTTTATTGTGCTAGAACGTCTTGTTGATTTAGACTGCTACAAATATTCTTCTATTGAAACTTCTGCAAAACCTTTGCTTAAATATAAGCAAAGCTTAGTATGCTTAGAGAATGAAGCAGGTTTGTTTTTTTGTTTTCCCCCACATTCCTGTTGATCCGCTGTAGTATTCAAAAGAAGTGAGGTAATGTTTGAAAATACTTCGGGAAATTGTTTTAAACAAGCTGAGTTTTGTTTATACAAGAAACAAACAAACAAAAAACTAAAACAAACAAAGCCCAAAACCAAAACAAATATCCGGAACCAAAACAACAACAACAACAACAAACCAGAAAATCCCCCCAAAAAACAGTTTCAGGAAATTTACCAGCAATTAGCTGGCCCCTGGATGGCACTGTTGTGCCTAGAATTCTCCTTTGAAGTCTGACTATTTAAACAAATACAACTGTTGTCAGCTGTCTCTGTAACACATTTTAGCTGCAGAACCTAGCATTTGGATCTTGTTATATTTTAATGTGTGATTTCTAACTGGTGCTTAGGCATCTCCTGTGAATGAACTGCAACAAAATCACTCTTGACTGTGCTTTTTATCAAGCCTTACATGCAAGTGAGGTTAGCCCAAGCTAGTTCTTTCAAAGTATTACTTTTGAGTTCCATTTAGGATCTTTCTGAAGGTGGTGCTGGATGTTCAGTAGCAGTCTAGGTGTCATCTGGATTAGTAAAGAGCCAACTGAAAATACTTTGAACTCATCCCTTCATCTTGTAGTAAAGGAATGTTGTTCCAACAGGACCTGAACTTCATTTAAAGCATATGTTTGCTGGGAGTGTTTTGAGTCTCACTGCAGATGAGGGGTGTTTACCACAGCTGGTGCTTCATAAAAGTTCTGGCTTGGACAATTACATCCAGTTTAGCAGAAGTCAGCCAACCATCATAGAGTGAAATTTTCTTTCACTCTATGACCACCAGTGTCAGGCAGCTCCAGTGATCTATGCAAGAAGGAGCTGAATTTGACTGTATCTAAGTGTAGGTTATTATTGAATGTGATACACAGAATGCTGTCAATATACGTTTCAGAATTACTGGATATAATCTCACATCTAGGTTGTATTTGTTCGCAGTGAGTGTAAAAATGGATGCAAAAAAATCCAGAAGGAAAGATCTTCTGAGGGAAATGAAGATCTCTTTCCATTTGTCTTGATATTTCATGCAAAACTAATCCCTATATATGCCAGTCTTAGGTTCCATTGTGCATCTTAGCAAAGAGAAAGACAAAAGCAGGATCAGTGAGCCAGCTGCGGTTCTGTGAATCCAACCAGTGCCAGCCTGGCCTCACATCAATTAAAGTTGTTCCGTCTGTGTAGCCTGTTGGGTCATAGCTTCAATTTTCCTTTCTGTTTCCTCTGAACACTGAAATAACTTGCTTTGAAAGTTTCTTGTAGGCCCTGATGACATACTTCTGGCCCTTCTTCATCAAACAATTTTGTTTTCTTCTCACTTAGTCATTGCTGAAAATAAGTGGTTTATCTCTTTCTCCCTTTTTAAACCTCAGTGGTCTTCCAGAGTTAAGAATCTTTATGCCTCATAGCTTCCTTGTCAGCCCTTTGTTGTACTATTTTTTGACTTAAATGCATTCTAAGTCAAGATTTTCTTGTCAGCTTGTCACAGTCGGGATGCTTTGAAGCATTGCCCCGTATAACAGTTTTGTAGTTTGATGCTTTGTTCTGACATTTCTTCCTTGGTGTCAGTATTTCACGCCAATATTTTGGCACGTATTCTCAGTGTTGGAATGCATTTTTCTGGACTATTTTCTCTCCTTTGAGAACAACTGTCTGTGTTTGCACGTTGCAGGGCAGCATGTATTTATGGGCTACAGAGGTGGTGAACGGCCTAGAGGGGGAAGCCTAAGGGGAGCAGC
This sequence comes from Irena cyanogastra, assembly GCA_013397155.1. Lineage (NCBI taxonomy): Eukaryota > Metazoa > Chordata > Aves > Passeriformes > Irenidae > Irena > Irena cyanogastra. Next base: position 44,777 of record VWZV01013907.1, on the reverse strand, counting down.
TGAGGTCACTTGGTCTGTTCAGCCTGGAGGAGACTGAGTTAACTCACTGCAGTTACAGCTTCCTTGTGAGGGGAACAGGAGGGGCAGGCACTGATCTCTTTTAGTGACAGGGCCCAAGGGAATGGCCTGAAGTTGTGTCAGGAGAGGTTTAGGTTGGACATTAGAAAAGGGTTTTTCATCCAGAGGGTGGCTGAACAGGCTCCCCAGGGAAGTGGTCACAGCACCATGCCTGACAGAGATCAAGAAATGTTTGGACGATGCTCTAAGGCATGTGGTGTGATTCTTGAGGTGTCCTGTGCAAGGCTAAGAATTGGGCTTGAGTGATCCTGATGGATCCCATCCAACTCAGGGTATTCTACAATTCTTTGTTTCTATTTATAGGACATAGGATGTTGCAGAACAATACAGGGGAGTTGAAATGAAAAAACTATTTAAAGAAAGAGGCGGTTATGGCTGGGTCCTATTTCTCTCCCTTTATCTTGGCACTCTCCAGGTTCATGTGATGTGGTAGCAGCTGTGTAGACTATCTTGTCGCTACAACTGGCCTTGATCCTAGAAAAGTTGTATTTTTGGAATATTACTGAAATACATGGTAATTGCAGACACTTGCATTTGTATGCTCAGTACAGATGTAATGAAATAGGTATGAAGTTTGTGTTGAAAATGACAATAAGTAAATTTTAGAAATTTCAATTTAATATTTTATGTTTTGTGAATCAAATTTAAGAAGTTTCATAGAAAGAAGTGCCAGTAATGTTAACTAGGCACTGAGGACAACAAAACCAGAAGGTTTTCTGCAACTTGTAGTTTCCTGCAGCTTGTGCTTTGACTTTTGCCGGAGGAGTTTCCTTTTACTGATACCAAGACATCTGTTCTGGGCTTGCTCCCTTTCTTTTTGTCATGACAGTTTAAAGATGTGAATACTCATTAAAATGAGTTGCATCACCCTAATTTCCACCAATCACTTTCCATCTATAAAGAACAAATATTAGTAGATATAAATTAAAAAATAACGGTTACTGACATGCAAAACAGCAACAGGCAAGAAAAAAAAACCCAAAACAACTAGTAAATAATCACTTAACACAAAATTGCTAAATGTCAGGAGCCCCATGGGAACAAGGAGACTCCCAAAATCGTGGGGTACTGCCCTCCCAAGATGTCAACCCCCCACTGCTGGCCGTGTGTGGGGAGACAAAGGGAAAATTACATCAGCCTCTTCCCCAAGATAAGAATTCTTATTTACATCGGAAAATTATTGAAAAAATATACAGTAAAAAATTCCTTCATCCTCTATAAACAGGTTCTATGAAACGAGTTGTTTTGACTTCCAAGATAGAATAGAAAAATTTGTTATTAATAGTGCAAATGTTTTCCTTATTATTTTCTTCACTTTTGAGTCTTCATACACACTTCTATGTGTTACTGTCCTTACATACACATTAGAACACACACTTTGGTAAAACTCACTATATTTACATCATAAGTGATCATATCCCTCTGTTATTAAGAAAGCAGAATTAACATTGCAATTCCTTCCTGCTTAGAATCCATTCAACATTCAGCAACACTTTGAAAATTTGAATTTAAAAAAAACCCTGAATTTATTTATTATTTTAATGTATATGAAAACAGATCTTTAAAAGAAGGTTTTGTGGTGAATTTCAACCTGGCATATTAAGTTTAAATGTGTAAAGTACATTGTTTTCTTCTACAATCCATCATAAATGCATCACTTAATAATTTGTATATCCTACATTTTTCTTTTTTAAGAAGCAGTTCCAGTAGTTCAGCTGGCTATCTCAGTTGCTTGTTGTGTGAGGCAAAATTTTCTCTTAACACTCAAAGGTGTTAAGTAAAAAATGAGATCCTAATGTCTGCTAGATTCCTTAAGTATTATTATAAATAAAAAAAAAATTCCCAAGAAAGTGTCATGGGTAACTGAAAACATTCCATATCCAGAAATTGTTACAACCTGGTCGGTGAGTTTGGAGTAGAAAAAACAACTCTATGTTTCAGTCCAGAGATGACTGCTGAATTTATGATAGCAGAAAAGACTCAGGGGGAGAAAAAGACAAACGACCAAGCTCTCTCTGATCCCTTGCAGGAGGAACACTTGAAAATAAACTGCAGAAGCAGTCTGAAGAGATCCCATGAGCAAAAGATGGACAGTGGGTCTTTGTCATGGCACTCAAACAACAGAAATTCTGGGAAAGATGAGAATTAAGTGGGTCTGACTCATTCACAGAGGGAGGATGTTTGAATTCACAGGGAGTGCACACCTGTGGTGTCTACAGTTGGAGCAGTAGGATGAGTCCTTGTACCAAGTCCCTGAAAAGGAGTTTGGAAGTGGTTGATGGAGCTTAGAAATAGATGGGGAAGGAGTCTGTGGGATAGTACTGGAGTGACTGATGGGATTAATGGGACTGTATGCTGCCTATATTGCAAAGAAAAAGCTGCAGAGAATGAGTAGGCAAGAAAAGGAAAAATTTTAGTGTGAAGTTTTTAGTGTGTGGGATCAGGAGTCGCATGGAATCATTACTACAAATGGAGAGGTATGAACAGACAAGTAGAGGAGAAACTTCTTGGCTAAAATGAAAGAGAATTTGGTATCATAGAATAATTTTAGTTACTTATGTGAAAATGTAAAACAAAGCATCATTTTATTTTAGTCTGACAATTCAGAAATTGTTTTGTCCTAGAATTTAGATTTAGTAAGTATAAATTTTCTGTATAGAAAAGCCTGAAGGCCAAAGTTTGTAACACCCAGTGTTAGGCTTTTAAACAGAATGTTTTATCAGGCAGGAGTCAAATCAGGATTATTTGTTACTTCCATTCCCTTCAGAGGGAGACACAGGGGTACTTCCAGAAATCACTTAGGGCTTGTCTAAGATCTTATTGCTGAGGGTAACAGAATTTTAGGGTGATTAGATTTTTAACGTAAGTGCCTCAATTAAAAATTAGTTAGATAGGATGAATCTTGGCGTGGGTGTCATTGTAGGTGCATTGAAAAGCTCAGAAACAGAGAGAGAGAAACTGGTAGTTACAGTCTACCTAAGTCTGAAATCATAAACAATTGTGATTTACTTCAGACACAACAAGGTGATTCTTGAGTGCTCCCTGCAGTAATTAAAAGCCTTTGAGTCAGTGTCATGTTTCATCAGATTCATGAACAAAAGCAGTTGGGGAGTTAGAGTCTCAGGGTGTATTCCAGTGGGCGCTTGACTGATAAAGCTTGCTATCTATTTTCTTTTCCTTTTGGAACTGATCTAGGAGTTAAGTCTGAAGCTGAGCAGATTTCAGATAGGATTCCTCCCTCAGGAGTCCAGTCTAAGGAACTCATCAAACTCGACAAATCAGAAGGTGATCTGTGAAGCTTCCTCACTTCTAAAATGAAGCTTTAGTTTGGTAAATCAAACTAAAGTTCAAAGAGTACTACTTTGAAAATTGCATATTTACACAATACTGTTAAGTGGTGATTAATGAGAATTGTGGCTCAGTGTTGATATTAGGAGTTTTGATATATGAGAAAGGTAAAAGACATACAAGAACAAATTTTAACGATGTTAAGTTCTCTGAATTTCTTTCAGGCTACTAGTTAACAGTTGCTTTTACCAAAATGTGAAAAGGATTGTGACATTTTAACCTGACTTTTTTAAAAGGCATTGTTTCCTCATATCCTATTATTAAAGTAAATTGAATTTTTTCTAGAAAAAAATTCATGTTTTATCTCCATGAAAATGGAGACAAAATGTAAACAAAATGTTTGGAATGCAGTGTAATGCCTTAAGTTTTCTTAAGGCAATTAGTTATACGCACTAGTTCTTGTAACACTCAAATTTTCTGTCACTGGTCTTCTGACTTTAAAGAAACAGCTGCTGTAACTGAAGTATTGAGCAAAATCATGGAACCAATACAAGTTCTAAAAAGTTTGGTTAGCCAAGAACATGAGCAAACATTGCAATATTAGGTGCATATTGCATTTTTTTGTTCTCATATATATTTTGAACAATGCCCTTTTATATCTTCACCTGATCATCTGTTATATCTTTGAATAGGAAAGTATGTTACTGACCAATTTCAGGATTCATGTAATGTAAGATAGATTGTAGCAACTTGAGAGCAGAAGGTTCTACTTACAAGCACGTGAGTCCAATCAATGGATACTTTTTTGTAGTATCAAGTTTTCAAGGATAACTGCATCATTTCTTTCATCAAAATGAGCACAAAGTTAAAACAATTTTCAACAATTTCTCTTCAATGTGTAGTTTGTGAAACAACTGATATTTGTTGTGTTTAATAGGAACAAAAAAGCTGGGAGACTTAATGCTTTAAAGTTGGACAGTGTTTTGTTGGTTCTTTTTTTGTGTGTGTGTGCTCCTGGCTTAGAACTGGTTTACAATTAGTTTTAGAAAGCTAATGTTATACCTAAACATAATTTTTGATTCAAATTTGAGAGTAAGAGTCAATGGTGAAAATCCTGACAATGGATCTGTAGCTCCAGTACAATTAGCAGAATTGCATATCAAGTTTTTTAAAAGTGGAGTTGAAAAATACAGATGAAAAATTAATGAGTCGTTTTAATTTACAAGGTTGTTGAACCAGCACAAACAGTAGAAAGTGTTTCATTTAAAAGCACTCCGTGTCATTGCAAGAGAGTACATTATGTGATATATGCAGAGTTTATGTAACGTGATCCTTTGGCAAAGATTAAACATACTGAGCGTTCAAGCCAAAAAATGATGGAGAAAATCTGGTGTCTTTCCAATGTCAAAGCTGTTGTTGAATGTTTGCTCTGAAACCACTAAAAACAAGATAATTTTCTGAATTCTAAAATCTTGGGGCTGACTTGGTGGAAAGCAGCTTGGCAGGAAAACTCCTTGGTATCCTGGTGGACAGTAGTTGACCATGAGCCAGAAATGCACCCTCATAGCACAGGTTACATTAGGAATGACATTGCCTGTCGGTAGTGTTTCTTCCCCTCTGTCACATGTGAGACACATCTGAAACTGTCAGTCCAGCTCTAGGCTTCCCAGTGCAAGAAGGACATGGAAATCCCGGATCAAGTCGAGTGGAGGATGACTACAGGACTGTATCTTCAAGGAGCATGCAAGAGAGCTGGGACTGCTCAGCCTTGAGAAAGCTCAGGGGGATCTTACCAATGCATATAACTATATGGTCAATGTAGTGGTGCCTACTTGATAGGACAAGAGGCAGGAGCAGGTGCAAACTGATAATAATATCAAAACCCAGTGTAAGTATGTTTTTGGTGTTTATTGTTCTGTATTGAAAAAGGTAAGTGACAGGAAGAAGAGTATGCTGTTCCTAACTGATCAGTGTTTATATCTCAGTTCTTTGGGTTTTTTGAGCAACTTTGTCATATCTTGAGGGAACATATCAGTGGTAGAATCTCGTATTTTGGTGAGAACACTGCTCGAATGATGAAAAATGTTAGCCAGCAGACTCGAATGACTGGGAAAAAAGAGTACTCCTTCTTTTGTGTTGTTAGGTTTTTTTGTTTGGTTGGTTTTGTCTTTGTTTTCCCTGATGTGATTTTGTAGGAAGGTGGGCTTTCTTTTTTCTGGCAAGTGAGTAATATCCTAGAATATGTAAGACTCAAGGATGTAGTTACTGCATAAATACGTTAGTCACCTGCCACGGTTTTCTTCACAGTCTCCAAATTAGGCCTGGCTTTTTAGTCCACTGAAGACTATTCTGAATAGTGATTCCATCATACAGATTGTCAGAGGCTTCCTGGTTTTTCTTCCTGTCTCTTTTTTCAAATTGCCTGAATTATATACATCTGTTCTTACTTCTAACTTGGACTAACTTCTATTTCTGAAGTAAAAGCCTGTCTTAGATGCCATAAGCTGTGAAACAGAATAGGAAAGTAATTATGTCTGTTGGCTTGGATTTTTTCATTTTTCTTGCATTTCATTGGTGTTTCTAAGAAGCACTCCAGCAATTTTATTAACCTCTATATTTTAATTTATTATAGCTGTAGGAAGACTATTCTAATTTCTTCTTTGCTTTTTTTCTTGATATTTTTAGTATTGATGGGTTTGTTAAGCTTGCTAATAAAACATTAGTAGGGTTTTGTTTCCACTGCTTTGATACTTGTTTGTGTGTGTGTGTGCATGTATTGTGGATCTGTGGCTTTGCTTTGATACTGCATGAAAGAATAAATAGAAAAGTCTTTCGCACTACTGAGAGAAATTTGGTGGAATTCATTCACAAGACCTCCATATGACTACTGCAGCAGCCTCTACATGGCTTACTGCAGACACAACCGTTCACAAATTTTGCTTATCTTGAAGCAAATAGAGCAGGAGAGGAGCTTAGTGAATAACCTGGCTTTTGTTTTGCATCTGTTGCAATAGGAAACTCTCAATGGTGTTGACGACAGTGTCAGGCAATGTTTCAGTCACAATATTTTTGGTGTTAGTTTTCTATAGGGATAACTGGCTTGTAAATTTGCGAGTTCTCCTGAAAATCATCACCAGAAGGAAATATGCATAAGTGGGAGGCAGTTGGGATGATTACCACTCTGAATGAATAGCAGTTAGTCTAGGAAGAAATGCATGTACATAGAGAACTTTTCAAGCTCTCTGCCGTTGAATGTACAAAATCTCTACAACCCTCAATAATATCTTGATCAATACCTGTTTGTAATACTTCCATTCACAGCATCATGCCTGGAAAATAACAAGTGTATTCATGATGTTTCAATCAGAAAGAAGCATGTTTAAGGTGTAATTTTCAAGTGAATATATGAGTAAGAAATTCTGTGAAATGATTCTTGTCGTCTGTTTTCTTGATGTCCAATAATGACTACCCAACTGTGGAAAAAATTCAGAGAGTGCTGTCATACATATTAAGGTCTTTTAAGACTGGTCAGGCTTGGTTTGCTCAAAGTTCTTGCTCAAATTTCTTTCAATCAAGGAGATAAGTTTGGTTTATGCTTTTAGCTTGGTGGCTTATCTACTGCATTAGCAACATTTTAGGCTGTGGTTTCCAAGGGAAAGGTTATGTCAGTCCTTCTGATTTCTCATTCATTTTGTTGATAGGTGAAAGACCTGACATTTGTGCAGTTCAATAGTTTTTTAAGGCAGATAGAAAGTTGATAGCTCAGCCTCTGTAAGACTTCTCTGCATAACTTCTGAGGGTTAATTAATTGCAATGGAATCTGATTGTACTTCTCACCTTGATGTGGGAGCTCCTTGGGAGGAGAGGTCAGGATAGTCATTAGCCACTGAATTCTTTTCTGCGGTTGCTGGCAGCAGGCTATTAGGATGCTTAAATTTATGTGAAGGTCAAAAAAGCTAATTGCAGGGCTGCTGGGTGTCCGAAACTGACAAAAATTCCTTGCTGAGCATAGCCAACTGTGAACCAGAAAAAACAGACTGAAATCATATTGGAAGTCTAGTGCAAAAGCACCTTTGTGCATAGGCTTCACACATAAAAAGTTTGGCTTCAGCTCATGTAAGGAATTCATCCACTTAGCCGTATCTTTTTTTATACCAGTTAGACTCAAGTATCTCATTAGAGCTCAAAAATAAAGATTACTCTAGTGTTGAGCTGAGGCATTTGAGATGGGCACAGGGTTAGTCTTGTTATCATGATCTGACCAATGGTGATTGGTCACAAAGAGATACTTTCAGAGATGATGAGGTCTTTTATGATGCCGTTAAAATGAAAAATTGGTGAAAAGGACCAGAAGCCAATTTCCACACTGCTTTTTGAATGTTTATATAGTCATTAAAGTAATACATGGGCATCCACAAACTGTGCAAGTACAACAAGAGAAATGAGGACATTCACCTTGCACACATACCCTGAGAAGCACTCTCTGAATAATTTATTTTTGTGCCCTGGTGTCAAACCAGAAACCTGAAGGAAAAGTTCAAAATTACCTGGTTGTAAATTTAAAGTAATGGTTATTTACATCAATTTTCCGCGTACCATTTAAACCAACTTTCCTGTTGTGTAGAGCAACACTTGGAAGAGCATCTAGAAAATAAAAATTTTCTTGCTATGCCTTTCTTTCTATTATTGTTTGACAGTTTGGGGGAAAGTTTTTGATAAATTATAATTTCTTTATTCAAACAAGTTTCTCTACAGTGTTTGATTAGCTGTATTGGTTTTGTAACAGATGTCTGAATAGGAAAAGAGTCCCATTTCTTCCATGTGTGATGCTTTGGATGATTCTGATATTGACTCATAAGATATGTGCTCCACCTGAGGACCCTGATTTGGGTTGTGTATGGTGGATTATGCTTGTAATATAATTTATAAGGGACAAATTCTCATTTTCTGACTTTCTAAAAATTCAGATATTTTCAGCAGGTTTCTTTCTGCATCCTGAATATTAGAGAAAGACTATGTGTTCTTGATACACAGAAAGGTAGCACCTGACCTGCATAATTAATGTTAATGACATTAACATTACAGTAATTTGAATATTTTCCTCAACTCTGTTGTAGCAACTTAATTTTAAATTTGACCGTGCATTAGGAATTGTGTGTTCTCTTGGTTGGTTCTCATAGGTCTTGTGTATGAACTTCTAAAATCTTCTATGAATTGCTTTGCCTTCTGAAGTTATAGAGACTTGCTGCAAGTAAAGTGAGTACAGCAAGGTCACGAGTTCAGGTTTTGGTATTCTCTGTGTTACAGACTGAAATAGCTGTTATGGTGTCTATGGTAAAGGATAAAGTAGAAATAGACCCAGCTGTTGGGTTTTGAGTAAATTATACAATATATTCTCTCTTAATTTCTGAATTCCAGCTTCTATTCTTCTGGTTTACTTCTCTGAAATAAGTAAGTTTAACCCAGTCGGGTTTGGGTTTTTTGATAGCTCTGGGTTGGCTACTGCTGGACTTTTTAATGAACCTTTTTATAAAATTTGTTTATCCCCACAGCAGATAATTTAGACCCTCTATAACTAAACCTCTTTCATTATTTTGTTTGTCAGTTCAATGGCAGGAAGTGTTATGTGCATTTTGAACATATACAATGAATCGAGGAATGACTGTACTGGCAGAAGATGTCAGTACTTCTCCTGATAGTCTAAAAGATGAAAAAATGCACGAATCTTGCAAAACATTATTTTATCTGGCTTGCAGGGGGCCTATATGCAGTTCAGGATAATGCATGTAAGTGAAGAAATCTTACAGTTTGTTGTTGGCTATTAGAAGGAGGTCCAAAACCCACTAACATTTATTTACATTGATCTTCAGATGCATTTTGTAGCATACTTTTAGGTACATGTTAATCAAATGGATTTTCATTCTGCTTAAGTCAGAAGAGAGAAAATAGTTTATAGAGATTTTAATGTAATACTGACCAAATTCTATCCATTTTACGAATACAATTCCATGCAAGTATTCACTAAATTATGGTGAGCAGGTTTTAAGTAATTTGTCTGATGTGTGTAATTCCACATAATAGTCTGTGAATATAGTTAGGCATATAAAACAGGGGGTGGGATGCACCTCATGTATTGCCACAGGAGGTGTTTTCTTTCTCTAAGAAAGAGTGAAAATGTAATCATATTTGTAACTTTGTCATGCAACTACTAATTTAGGTGGATATGAAAGAAGTTCAGCTTTTAATATCACTTAGCAATGCCTTCAGACATCACTCAGCAGTCAGATCTGATCATGTAATATCAGCTATTTCTACAAATTTTTCTCACTAATACATAAACAGCCAGTCTTCTACCATCATAACCTTCAAGCACGTTTGGGAAGAAAGTGTTCACTGATTGAAGGAAACTTCCAGGTGTTTATAAGCATGTGTGTCCTATCTTTTGTTCTATTGATACTAATAGTCTTTTATTTGTAAGAAAGAAAAGTAAGACTACTGTTGGAGTTATTAAAGGACTTTTCACTGCTAAAAGGGACAGCTTTCTAAAAGTTCACACTATTTTTTTCTGGAAGTTCACACTGTTTAATGGAAATTTTGTCTACTTGACAATGTGGGCAATATGCAGAGATGTTCACATTGAGAGAGAGACCTTTTTCATAGTTACAAAACTCTTAGCACATGTGTATCATTAGCTGATTTTGCTGCCCTGTAGTTTTTTCTCTTAACTCTGCTTAATATCTGAGACCCAGATAACTATGTTAAAAATCTATGAATAATTTTTTGAAATTTAAATTCCATCACAAGATTCTTGATATTACTGGAAGTTATGAGAAACTGGCCATTTACCTTGGTTAAAAGGAAATACTCTCTAGTATTACAAGTTTATAACATCTATTCTCCCAAAATTTAGGCTCTGGTTTATTTAGTATATATATTATTTGCGTATTGTGTTATAGGTACAAAATAAATAGGTACATTTAGGTATAAAATGCATATA
>VWZV01013907.1:15587-34352 GCA_013397155.1 Irena cyanogastra | reverse complement strand
CTTTAAGGATGTATTTCAAAGTTTTTATGAACAGTAAAGGACTTAGTGGTGAAAGAGCTTTCTTACAGAATACCTTGGAGCTTTGTGTGTTGGTAGAAATCAGTTTTGTACATACATCCTTAAACACTATGCTTTCCTTTTAATTAAGGAATGCACCAAGGTTTACCTAAAGGTTACTGTATTATTCACCTTCTTACAAGTAAAAATAAATTGCAGTTCAGAATATGGTTTTCAAAAATATGTAAAATAAGTCCTTCTATCTACAGCCACTGTTACTCAATTTTAGATGCAAAGATCAGCTCATGTCTTTATCTCTAATTCTCGACAGAACAGGAAATGTGAGGAGCAAAGTTGTGCTAACAATAATATGATTGTTCATTCATTCCCAGTTGCTTGATGGGTGGCTGTTGCAGGAGCTCTCTGTAGGAGAGCTGTCATTACTAATGGCTGTTGCAAGTAAGGTTTGTGGCAGCAGCTGAAAGCAAAATTGCAGCATCAGATTTCTCCATCGGAAGTTAGACAGTAATGTTCTTCAAAGACCTCTTCAGTACTGCATAAAAGCTGGCAAAACTCCAGATTACGGTATTTGATATTTGATACAGTCTTTAAAATAGCTTGGCCAATATAAGAAATATATGAAGGTGTTTATGAAACAGTCAGATATATATGCAGATATCAACTCAGCCGAGGTAAGGAATATGTTTATTCAGTTGTTCCTTTTCACTTCTTTACAAGGAACACCACCAAGCAGTTATGAGAGGTGGCAATCTCTTCAGGAAAATACAGCTGGGCAGAATGTCCTTGAAAACACCTTAGGTAGCATAACAACTGCCCACAGCCACCTGGGTGCAACATATTATGATATAAACTTCTTGCAAGGGAAGAAGATGAAGGAGCAACGATTCTATAAGGCATGTTCTCTTTTCAAACTCATATATCATATGGAGAAGGAAGTATATGTTATGGCGTGATAGAAAATCAGTCTTGCCATACATGCTCTGAGACATCTCACTGGAGACATTTCTGTGTATATCTGTACACAGAAGTGGTATATGAATGTCCTTAATTAGGTCAGTCTGCATTGCAACTTTTGAAATATAATAAGATTTCAGTTTAGTCTTCGTGGTCATAAATGAATTTATGTTATGGTATTACACTTATTCTACTGGTACTAACCCCATAATAGTCACGAAAGGTCCTCCTGGAGCTGCTGAAAAGTTAGCATTTCATTGCTAACTCTCATTTCAATAATGTTTTTGCCTTTGAATTTAATTTCAGAATAATTTGTTGTCTAATATTTAAAAAATCATAATACCAAGCTCTGCATTGTCAGGTTAGAATTCAGTTATGTAAATCATAAATTAATTAGGTAATAAATAGTTTTAAAAGATTAAATACTGTTTTCAGATACTTTTTACTTAACAAAGTTACTTTTAAAAGCTGAAGTGTTATTAGTTTCCATCACTGTACTGATATATGCACTTATAACATATTCTTATTACATTCCTGATTCCTATATATTCATATATTCCTGATGTGTTCAGGGTACTGAAGCAAATTGCTGTTGGGGCATTGAGTATTGTTTCAACACTTGTTCCCAACATCTGTTTCTCATTTGACTTCCTGTACTCCTTTATTTTCCTGCCCTGTCTGGGCCTCACTGTGAAACAGAGCTGCCAAAAGGAAAAAGAAAGAAAAAAGAAGTTTCCGGTCCCTTGAAACTCTGGTCAGGCATCAATGTTCTGCAACATTTTCTTTTTACACCATCAGACATAAGAACCTGCGCTCTCTTATCCTGCATTTTTTCTTGCAGGAAAAACTCTAGCCAACTTTATGACAGAAAAAAAGAAGCAAGAAAGGCTGATACATTATTCCAGGTTACAGAAGATTTTTAGACGTGTTCTGCAAATAGATCTACCAGTCTATTGATCTGGACTAAGTCATCCTTCAAAGGAAAATAATTTACCAGGACTCAGTGGGCAGCAGTCCTTTTGAGAGCACTTACCTTGAAGAGCCAAGATATTCCAAAGACTCGTGTTGTGAATGTGTGTTTTAGGGTTGCTTAAAGAATCACTGGCAAAGGTACTGAAAAAGTAGGGTTGATGTAAAAGCAAAAGCATTACAAAGTTCATTGCTGGGATTCACTCTGCTACTTACTAGATGGTTAAAGCATGCAGAGAAAAAGCAAGCAAAAATCTAAACCCATTCAATCTGCAGCCAAAATCAATGGAAAAAATTACCTGTGACAAGGCTTGGGGGCTGAGGGAGGAGGGGGAGAAAAATAAATGATTGGAAAAGATAAGGATCAAAAGGAATAAAGAAGGCTCTCTTGTTGACTCACAAGATTGTGCGTAGACCCCCTTGCTAAACAAAGCCTGCTGCGGTCCAAGAGAGCTCCAAGAGTCCCACTTTGGACTATGGTTTATAAGGTTACAACAGAGTGAGCTTTGATCATAGTAATTTCTCATCCTGGCTGCTATTCAGGTAGGTAACTTTCTTCAAAAAGTGTTATTTCCATTGGGCAGTTTTTCAGGCATGAAAAATAATTTTCCAACACTGTTTGTTGAAAACCAGCAGCTTGTTGGACAGCACTAGTTCCTGGGAACAGTTTTTCTGATAAGCTCAAGAAAAACTGAGCCCAGGTGCTGTTCTTCAATGCCAAGGCCTAATGAGCATTTCTCATATCATAGTTTGGCCTGAGCAGGGTAGGGAATGCACCACCACAGGCTGTCGGGACATGGCACTCTGGTTGAGTTGGGCCAGGTTTCACTGGACACAAGCTAGCAGTACTACCCAAATCCCACTTCAAGTGTCCAGTGGAGACATTTTAACATGTTAAGGAGGTTTAGTGAAACTAACAAAACTAACATATCTTTGGATTTTCTTTTTTTTTTTTTAAAGTAGACAAGTATTTTCAGAAAATTCATTTACATATAAATGGGCTGTGAGAATAAAGTTTTATAGGCTATTTTTGTAAAAGATGGAAAAGTTTTCTTAGAATTCTGTGAAACTGAAATTTGTCTAGACCACATTGGCTCATGGGATGCAGCAAAAAAGTGCTCTGACACAGATTTCTTGGTCACTAGGAATGCACTTAGGTGATAGAAAGTTGGCTCGTTTGCAGCATGGTTCAACAATGAAAGTGAAATCTGCTAGGACTTAAAATGCTATGCACCAAGTGTGGTGAAGGGAGATTGGCAGAGGCCAAAATCTGTTTGGTCGTCTTTTTTTTTTTTATTTTAATGGATTAGTGTACAATGGCATTTCAGTGTTCAAGACTGTGTTGTTCCCATTATGCAATGCCTTTGCATCCATGGTCTTCTCTGCTTTCCAGTTCCTTCTATGATGAATTCAAATTTTTCAATCGTGTAGCACCAGTCAAGTCAAAGAGAGAGAAGTTCACATTGAATTGTGGGACATGGTATTTGGAGAGCCTTGGCTGAAATGGATGCCTGACATACAATTTCCATAATGCAGTATAGGGTCTGGGAAATGATATTTAACATTTTTTTTGTGTCAAAAGGATGTTTCCTTTTGGTGCATTATAAGATATATGAGTCAGAGAGACTTGCAATGAAATATTTGGTTTTGACTTTACATAAGAAAAACAGTTTTATTGTGGAAAATTCACAATGAGCTTTAGTATTAATATTAATTAAGCAACTGTTTATTCACTAAACATGTGGAACTGTGCTAGCTCTAGTAGATTCTTTTTTAATTTGTATCCAAGAGCCTTTGGGAAGACAAATATTTCAGTAGAAACTGGTGATCTAGCATCAGTTTTGTTCTTTCTAGTTAAAACCAATGAGGAATTTACTTGTAAAGACTAGTTAAAATTTCTGTCATAGATGAGTCTATATTACAAGCATTGTGAGGAGTTATACTGAATGCAAAAGAATTTCCCGTGTCAACCATAAACATACAAAAAACAATTAATCACAGACTTTCTTTTCCCCTCTGCTCACAGTCCCTACATGCAGGATCCAGTTGTTCCAAATTTTGATCTTGAAGCATTTTTAGACATAATTTCCTCAACAATTACTTAGTCTGGAAATGTTTTTTACTAGGAACTTATGTTTTCAGGCAATAATTGAATTCTGAGCTGTTATTCAGTCAGTTCCATGGATGACATCTCCCTAGTTTTATTCTCAAATGTGGATTGATTTATGCACCTTCACACTTTACAGCTTTGTTGTCACAATTCTGTCTTGCAAGCAAGACAACACTCCCTTACGGACAGGCATGCAAGTTGTATGTTAAAAGTCATCTGCATAGTTTGAAAACAATAGCAGACAAGGTTAAAGGATTTTAGTAGTCAATAATCCTATGTTACTTCGGTAAAATAGAGAAAATGCTGTGGATAGCAGGTAGGGTCTTCTCAATTTCTGCTCCGAGAAGCAGAGAACTTAAGTGATACTTCAAAAAATTGTTAAAAATAGGAGAGGTTCAGGTATCAGACTTAAATACTTGTAGACATGAACCAGGAAGAAAAGTGGTCATGCTGACATCATAGTTCTTATAGTCTGCTCCATGTGAAAGAATAATGTTGTGTATTGTCTTATGACAAACACTTCATTGCTTTTAATAGTGCTGAAGAATAAAGCACTGTTGCCATTATAATAAGAGACACTGACTCCAAAGTTGGTTTTGCAGAAAATCTACTTTACTACAAGTGCTACTTCTTTTATACCCTGTTCCGATACAAAAAGATGTGATTGGACACTTAAACAACACTTTTACTTGGTTGGTTACTCAGTTTAACATCTTAACACAAAGAGATAGAAAAAGGGAGAGAACAGCACCTGCAGGTGTTTAGACTAGAAGTTATCATATTTAGACTAGAAGTTCAGAGTCTCACAAGCAGAATCTGAGAAAGTTGGTTTTCTCAGTCTCTGACCAATTTGTGGGGACCACAAAGCACCACAAATACTTTTTGAGGCTGCTAGGTAGCTATTATCATAATTTTCAAATGCAAAAAACATCCCAAGGTTATTAATGACCTGAGGCAGAGCTAGGGAAAGGACTCAAAATTCTTGAATTCCAGTCGTTTGAGTAACCAGGTGACCTTTTCAAGATCATATCTCCTATTTCTGGGTGTTTTCTTACTACACAGTGGAAGAAAGAAAAGGATTGGTTTGGTATCGATTACTTCAAACTTTTCCTGTTAAATCTGTATGTCCTGAAGGTAATGCGTGGGCTGACGTTCATCCTGTGATCCTGGATGAACACCAGGAGAAAAACACTGGTGAAGAAATGGTAAAAAGACTTTTAATAAGAACTTGCTTCAAAAGTTCAGGTTTCAGTAACTCTTGTGAATCAAAGTAGCTATATGATCTGTGAATTTCCACACCACAGATTCTAAACATGCAGTATGTGCAATTGAGCATCCTGTTATGTGTGCAGGAAATCCCTTGCTCAGTGCTGTAAGTGCAATGTTACAAGACTTAGCATCTGGAAATCTGAATTTTATTACTGCCTAATGAAGACTAGTAGTATTTTCACAGACCCCATCATTGGTTCAGGTCAGGCTGTTGTATGACAGCTTTCCACATGGAATCGTAGAATGGCTTGAGTTGAAAGAGACCTTAAAGACAATCTAGTTTCACCCCTCCCTGCCATGGGCAGGGACATCTTCAACTAGATGAGGCTGCTTAAAGTCCCATCCAACCTGGCCTTGAACACTCCCAGGGATGTGGCATGAACAATTTCTCTGGACAGCCTGTTCCAGTGCCTCACCACTCTCACAGTAAAAAATTTTTTCCTGAAGTCTAATCTAAACCTACTCTCAGTTTAAAGCCATTTCCCCGTGCTCTGTCACTACATACCTCTCTAAAAAGTATCTTTCCATCTTTTTTGTAGGTTCCCTTCAGATACTGGTGATGCCTAGAGAGGCTACCTAGAACAGAGGCTAGAAAGAGTTAAAGGAATAAAGTATGTATTTATTAAAAGGCTTTCAAAGGATACACCTTCGGCAGTACAAGAGCCGAGTCATGGCTACACCCAATGGACACCAGGTCATGAGTTTTCACACTTTTATAGATTTTGGTCCATTTACTTGTTGGGGTTAATTGTCCAATTACAGCTTCAGGTAATGAAGTCTCATCCTCACAGTTTGCTCTCCTCAATTCACTGTTGTTTATACTTTCTTCGGCTTGAAGATGCGACAGTGACCTTGGTTTCCAGGCTGCAAAAGGATTATTTTGTCTGACTAAACTGTGAAGACAACTTGGTAACACTCTATATGTAGTTCAGAGTTACACACTAATGCAGTACAGAATCTGAAAAATATGAGAGCTAAAACTTAAGGCATCACTGGAAGGCCTCAATTAGGTCACCCCAAAATTTTTAAAACCATAGAATTCTTACACAGGATCTGAAACACAAATGAAGACTTTTCCTACTTAGGAATTTTTTATGATGTGGAAAGAATGTGATTTTAAAACAAGATCTCTGTTTCAAACCCAACTTTTGTGAGCTAGGGCTGTGGAAATAGGTTTAGCATTATCACCTAGAATTTCTACTAGCCTTCCTCTAGTTGAAGAGCTGCTTTTGGAAGGAATTGAACTGGCAGCCCTGTAGAGGCTGGATGAAAAGATACTACTGATGCTGCCCAAATGCAGTCTTTTTATTCAAAGATCTTGGAATTTGTGATTTATTACTAAGACAAATGAGTGTCAAAAGGAGGTTGCCCTCTGTTCATATAATGAAAACAGAAAGTGCTATTGAAGCAATTCTCTTTTACTTGGGCTAGATTATTGCTTTTACCCAAAATAAACTTTTAAATGTCACATACTTTAACAGCTTCCTAATTACAGATTAAAATTTTTTATATGTATCAAGGTTTTAAAGTGGTAATTTTCATAAAAAGCTGTTGAATTATAAAAAAATATGGCACAGAACATAGACATGCTCCCTGGGTTCTAAGTTTTAAAAGCAGAATTTTTTTTTTTGTCTCACTAATTTCCTTGAATACTTAATTATACATTGCTTGTGTTGGAGAGCTTCCAAATAAGCTGAAGATACTGAACTATTTCTTGGACAATAGCATATAGAACCTGTCTTTGAAGGCTTCCACAGTGTTTACATTAGGAGGGATTGCGACTACTGGTGAAGGGAAAACCACTTTTCACTTTCATCTGTACTAGTACATAACGATCAAAGTTAGAAAATCACCTTTTTCTTCAGAAACCAGTTTAAAAAAAGTGAAATGCAGTATGATCTTGTAATTACTCTTAGGCTGCTTGGCTGTGCTGTTTTGCGTGACAAAAGGTCCTTTCATCTAAGAGGCATTAGTGTAAAGTTTAAGCATGCATGTATTGTTTCTTATGATGTACCATTAAAAGCTTCAAGCAAGTGCAATATTAAATCAGCTTTAAAGTGATCCTAAACTCTTTTTCTCTCCCTTTCTCAGAGATGTATCAAAATGCAGCATAATACAAAGCAAAAAGATCAAAACATCATTAATTCCCAAACAAATAATAAATCAAAAGCCCCAGACTTAGAATAAGCACTTCTGAAGTGTCAACGATTTCTGTTGTTTCAACGTAGCCAGGATATTATACTGCAAAACTTTCATGCTTCAGCAAAAACTCCTCTATATAGCTGTGCATGGAGATAAAAGTCATCGAGTCAGTGTGGTTAGCAGACGTAAGCAATATTTTATAGCAAGTCTCCTCTAATGGTACAGATGGTATAGAAATACTCATAGTAATACATTAGGAAAGCTGATAGAGTTGCAAAACATTAAAAGAGAGGAATACCCTTGAATATCCTTTTGAGACGGTGAGGCAAATTTATTCTAATATGTTGAAGTGCTAAAGTAGAGCTGTGATACAAATTCTTCCCTGTCATAACATGTCACAATGAGTGCCTTGTCAATTTTAGCTAATTACCACTGCCAGTAATCCCAGTAAGTCATTACCTTAAAAATAGCTTATGGTCTCGTGGGTACTGGAAAATTAAACTCCCCTGCTGCTATATCTATTTTTTCCATCTCTCTACATTCAATTCATAAGAAATTTTAAATTCCTGTAAGTTCTCTAAAAGATAATTGTAGTGTCTTAGTAAGTCCATATTTCAATTCTGGCTGATGAATTTGAATATAAATTCATTCAGTCTTCTCTGAGTTGTTAGAATGAACTTTCTGCATGGGGATAAGCTCAAGCAGGGGATGAGCTGTTGGCTTTTGCTTATTTCAAACTGCTCAATTCTGACTAATTAAGCGATTTATTGCCACTCTTTTCTGAGGGATGGATTCACCATTTTCTTTACTTTTGTTTTTGTGTAGAGGATCTAATGAGTATTCTCTGCTTTTAAAGAACACCTTTCTACAAAAGATTAACCCACAAGTTGTTCCCTGTAACCATTAACTCATTTTGATTCTTTTTTGTCTTATTAAGTAAGAAGACTAATGCAGAAAGCAGGCCTAAGAAACAAATCACCATCAAACATTATTTTGCATTAAAATGAAGCTTTCTTGCTTTGATTTGAAATGATAAAGAAAAGACTGTTACGTGGAGAAGAGTCTTCAGTAGCTAATGAGCGAAGAAACTCCAGAACATCAGCTATTTGTGTTTCTAACTGAGTCGAGAAAATAATGGCTAGATAAAGAGAACCTTGAAAAATATTAAGCCTTTTCAAAGTAAAATAAAAAATAAAAAAAGGTGAAATAGGTTAAAATTAATGAACAAATATAGAAATCAGGAAATGACATTACATTGCCAGTTTACCTTTATTTATGTAAGAATGAGGAAAGGTGAGAAGATATTAGGAATTCAAGGTGAAATCTAAATTAAAATTAAGGTGATAGTAAAAATTAAATGGTTGCAGCATGAAATCTAGTTTTCCCAAGAGGGAACCTATGAATAAGCCATACTAGTTTAACGGGTAATAAAGCATGGGTGATAAGGGATTGAAAGTGAAGCCAAATAACGTAATGACAGTAAATGAATGTATTTTTTAAAAATATGTAGGTATGCAATATTAGTATTTTAGGCTGGCTTACTGTGACTTAGTAATAGGCAATGGTTTTAAATTGAAAAAGAATAGGTTTATAACTGGATGTTGGAAGTTCTATACTATGAGGGCTGTGAGGCACTGGAACAGGTTGTTCAGAGCAGCCATGGATGCCCTGTCCCTGGAAGTGTTCAAGGCCAGGTTGAGTGGGGCTTTGAGCAATATGGTCTGACTGAAGGTGTGCCCTGCCTGTGGGGGCAAGGTTGGAACTAGAGGATTGTTTAGAACCCTTCTTACTCAAACGATTCTATGTTCTCTAGGATTCTGTGATTTAGTTTTAGATGGTAAGAGGAAATTAATCACGACAAGAATATCAACTGAACACATAAGACTGAATAACTTTTCCACTTGCCCAGTGTTCATTCTGTACAAAAGACCATGCATTAGGGGCCAAATTAATTTTTTTTCTGAATATTTACTAGTTTATGCATTGTTTTTTTTTAGCAGTAGTTACAAAGGTTCAGATAGAAAAGGTGGGTTAGGAAACCAGCTTAATCTTTGGATATCTACAGCCGAGCCCAGATGCTGATTAAACTCGGCAAAGTGTTAAATTTTGGGTTACAGCTCACTGCATGTGAAATCAGCTTGAAGACTCACCTATGACCTTAGTAAATAATCATGGCTATCCCATCTCTGTAGGGGCCCTATAAATGATAGTTTTGCCAACATGAGTAAAGTGTATGTTGCTTGTTTCAAGAGTTTTGCAATTTCTACAAGATATGAGAAATAGCCACATAACTCATAACGACAACGGAGAAAACTGGTATGTGCACTCAGTTTCTAAGGAACAGACTGCTGTTCAAACACCTGACTGCTCTAGGTGTTTGAAGCACAGATTTCTTGTCTGGCACACCTCTGATATGCAGAATGGTTTTAATGGCCTATTCTCATGCACTAAAAATTATAGGTCTTACATGTACTACTGCACCCATTTGTCTGATGTAGCGTTTTTCAGTAGATTAGGGCTTGTGTTTGATGCCTGTGTTGGAAAGCATGAAGACATAATCAGGCAAAGGTGTAACACTGAAGAATTGGTCAGGTGTTGAGGTTCCTGGGGAAAAACAAACAGTAGAAGAAATTAAGGAGGATGATAAATTTTTTGAGAATTCAGAAATTGTATGACAAGAAATCAGAAGCTGATAAACAGATAAAAAAGGGAGAAGTTCTATGGTTTGTATGTGTGCAAGATAATTCTGACTGTGACTTTCTATACTGTAAAGGAACAAATGAAAGGTAATAACCTAGACAAGGGACAGTAAAATTGCTTTAGGAGAAGAGCAAAGAGAATTTTAATCACCAATATTGCAAATCCCCTGGATTTTGAGGAGGTTAAAAGCAAACAACAGCAGACTGGATATGATAGAAGAGAGACCAAAAAGATTGTAGTTAGGAATCTCTACAAAACAGGTACTACTTGGCCAGCTGAAGGGGAACAGATGAGGATACAAAAATTATAAACAACAAAATAATTGAGAACATCCAGCTATTGTGAAAGCAAATGTTTCCTGGGGTTAGCTGTCAAAATTTATAAAGCTGAACAGTCTCTTTATTACTTACATAGCTTCTTCTAATGGTATAATAGTTCATGACAGGAGATAAAAATTAACTTCTTTTCCTCTCACTCACATATATTTTATTGGATGACTGTGTAATAACATTTTGTGCTGCAGTGGTCAGTTAAATGTCTGCAAAGTTATGATTGATATTCATCTCATTTGCATTTTTTGACCTTTATTGTGGAGTTTTTCCCTACAAAGCTACTGCATTTAATTTCTTCTTCATCTAATATTCTGGCACCTGACCTAATTATGACACCATGATTTTGAAAGTAGTTACTTAACGCCTTTGGGCAGCCAGGGTCTGCAAGTGAAAGTCTAAGCAGCCTGAGAGAATATGAACATGCATAAACTCTAGCCCATTATCATCTAGCACTTTGGAAGATATGGAGTTCTAGAATAGCCTAGTTGAACAAAAATATTCCTTGAATTAAAGGTTTATTTAAGTTTGACATAGAAAAGGTCCTCAGTTTGCTTAAGAAAGGGTTTGAGTTCTTACTCAGTCCACCATAATGACATTATAGTGGAAGCAAAAGCACAGTTAAGCAAACATGCTGACCTGTGAGCCCTGAGGCTCTCATTGATTCTTATATAGTGATATAATGGAGGCGTGAAGTTGTACACAATTTTTCCTGTTGACGACAGTCCTATGTTTAATATTGCCATACAGAGATTAATTTAACCGCATGTACTTCTGGCATGTGATTTTAGACTTCATCCTAATGCATCATATTGCTAAAAGTCATGTGTACTGATTTGAAGTGTGAATTTAGATGTATATCTCAAGGAGGAATATGGTGTACAAGTTGTTACAACTTGTACAAATTTAGTACCAAATATGGACTGGTACTGTCCAGTATGTGAGTACTGTTTGTGGTACTCACATATTCACACATTCCATGCTCAACAGGAACAAGGGTTGGTGGAGTGGTCTGAGGTCTTTTTTTAACTTCAGCAGTCTTCATTTCCATTGAGCATTGTAGAGGACCCTGCTCTGAATAAACCTGTGTGAAATATCCAGTTGCGACTTTGTAACTGGTTTAGTGAAACTCCACACGTAAGAGCAAATCATTATTAGCTGCATTTTGAGTAGCCTTAAATATGCTTTTTTAATAAAGTAAGTAGAATCTTGATAGAACAATGATTTATTTTATTACCTGTATATGTTCCAAGCTTTGTTTCTTTACTTACAGAAATAAGGAGCAAAATAGTGTTAATGTTTGTTAAAAATTAATAGTGAAAACTACAGAGAAGTGATCTATAAAACAGTTTGCATTTCATCTCAGGTTGTGAATAACTTTCAGTTGCAAAGTGGTAACTTTGCAGCAAATCTCTTTTGCCTTTAAATGCATCTCAGATAAGTTATATTAATGCTGTTAATTAAAAAGAACGAAGTGGTAGTTTGCATTTGGGGAAATGTAACAAAATAACATATTTTCTTTTCAGAACAGAACTGCATTTTAACTTTACCCTTACAATAATACCATTAATTTAGAATAAGAAAATAATGAAATAACTGGGACCAAATTTTCTTACATTCTGTAAGCAGCTGATGGAACTAGTGCCTTCAGTTCAAATTTCTGCTCTTTAGATTCATTAGAAATGAATCCAGCTTGTCTGCACTCATCTTGCACAACAGTACAATTTGTTCTCAAATTTTAACTACGAATTATGTAAGAATATTATGAAAATAATGTATGACCTTTTAGTCATTGAGATAATGTAAACATTTTAAATTGGTGTGATTTTCAGAGTAATGGATGTGCTATTTTACTCAAATATTTTCAACTGTGCTCCCTAGTATGAGTGAAGTGTCTTATCCCTGTGTTTTCTGAGGCTGTACATTCCCTCAAAAAGCCTGTCATATCATAAAACTGTGTTTCTATTCTGGCATTGTTCTCTTTTCCAGCTCTGATGGAACTGCTACATCAGTGCAACTTGGGTGGTGTACAAGTGGAGTTTGATGGTTACTACTTTATGCAAACACTGAAAGTATGGGCAATAGATACACAACATTAGTGTGTTTGCTGGCAAGGAACAGGCCAAGGCAGATCTTCTGGATAGACAATATCAACTCTTCCACTACATGTTTCTGTTTATGGAGAGTAATTGGTTTTTCTGCATTTATCTATCCAATGTTTATATATATAAACATACCCAATGATTATATAGATAAACATTTTTGTTGTGTTGGAATCTAATTAGGCACTGTATGTGTGCCAGTCTGGCAAAATCACTACATCTGCATGAAGAATGTGGCTTCAGGAATAAACAGATCTCTAGATGGGAGTTGTTAAGAAACAAATATTCAAGATTGAGACATAACTTTGTGCTGCCTGAATAGAGAAATTTTGTTGTATTTTGTTCACCTATTTTATTCCTCATGAATCGGCATACCAAAACCCTTCACAAAACCAGCATCCTCCATTTGGGGGCTTGATTGTTCCAGTTATTTGCTAAAGCAGATTTATACATTAGAGTAATCACTAGAGCTCTTTCATTCTGTATTTACACTAAGAGTATCATGTCAAGCCACCTTAATCTAGTGTTTCTGATAGCTGTTGAAGAGTTTTAACAGATAATTCTCATCATAAGCTACCATGACTGAATATTGACTTATGAATGTTGTGTACAAATTTGTTAAGCACATTTTTTAAAGCAGGGATTTCACTAGAAAAGAGTTCATCATCCTTTTTCATTCACACATAGATAAATCTCACTCAAACTTAGAACAAGGCAAATTCCAGTGTAATTTCTTTTTATGTATCAGAAATGACAAAGCATGAATAATGTCTTAAAGAAGAATGTCCTAGGATATATGTACCTAAATATGTGGGCATTCCAGATTTGTGGCAAACAATTGCCACTTTTCCCCCATATAGAACACATAAATTTGGCTATAACAATGATCAAAGCAAAAGGGGGAAATATTTAACACTCCATGCTCCATACCTGCTGTTCCCACAACAGCCAGGTCAGGTATGGGCAACAAGGAGGCTTATGTCTTGTGTTACCTCCCCACCAGAATGACCCTCATATTCTGTCCATATTTTTGTCTCTGGCAAAGTGCCAGGGCAGGGAAAAACAATGAGAATGGTAAACTTTTAAACTGTATCATTGCAGGTTGCCAGAGATGATGAGTGAGGGGCAGAGAGAGAACGGGAGAGAGGGTGTGGACAGATCTGACTAAGCTTAGGGTGGTATTTGGAGTCAGTGTACATAACCAGTTTCCAAGAGGCATGCCTGCCTTCTTCCTGTACAGTGTGGTGGCCATCAGCTTCATCCTGTAAAATGCTGGGCTACATCTTTGAACATCTTAAACTTCCACTGTCCTTCTGGGAGAAGAGTATTCATTACTTCTGAAGTCTCTATATACTTTAAATAACAGAGGTGAGAGAGTCTGAAAGTCTATTTTTCTCCAAAGCAGCCAGAATTTAGGAAGCATGAAGCAAGATTTCTGTGGTGACATTTCCCAACCCACCACCTTTTCTCATTCTAAATGGCAATTAGAAATGTTGATGTTCTCCTCTTACAATGTATGAGTAAAGAGATTTACTTTTTCTAAAAGCTCGGGAGTGGTTTATACAGTCTTTGCAACTACATCTTGGTCAGACTGGATCTTGTCAATGGAGACTTAAATGAGATTCAAGCCTGATACTTCTAGATTATTCAGTATTCAATCATCCTGGCAGAGTTATGATGCTAGTAATGATGTTCATTTGTAATATACCTGACATTTTTCAAAAGAAAATACAGATAACACGTATTTTTCATAGGAAATTAGTCCTGGTTTTGAGGATATCTGAGCCTGCATTTGGATGCTCTGGGGATTTTGAGAATAGTAACTTGTTGGTCAGCTCTGACAAGTAAAAAAAATGTTTCCAGAGTCATAACACTTTTGTGAAATAAAAAGTGTAAATTAAACAAATTTTTACATGAATTGACAAGAACCCAAATGTATTTTAATACTGAAACTCTGTGACATATTTTGTGGAATATCCTTGCCTCACAGCAGTTACGTACTTTTCAGTATATGTATGCTTGAATAGAAAATATAGACATATTTATATTCTGTTCCCTTAACTGTTAGTTTAAATCCTGCCTGCTGTGATACAGTTGGATAGGCTTAGTTTTTAAGGTGTGAAGAGCAACCATCAAATAAGAAATCAAATTTATTTAACTCAATCTAGTTAAGTTTTATTGACCTCTCCAAAGAGTACTTTTTATTTCAGTATGCTGGGGAAAGTAACACAATAATGGGCTTTTCACTACGGTAAATGCCACTTTGAAATAATTTAGTGAATCACTCTTCCCTAGATTAACTCCATTATTCATTCAGCTTTTGTTTAAGAATCCCATAAAGGCTTACCAAACAGAGTAACAATTTAGTGGTCAGGCACTGATTCATATTTCTCTAAAGGTATTTAGTATTGTGTCCTGGTGAAAAAATGCCTTCTCCTGCATTCTCCCCACACACATACCTCCTCTCCCTTGCAATTTTCTCTGATGGGCAATATGATTCCTCCTAACATAGGAGTACCAGGTGTAAATTGGAGGGGGGACTCAGGATGATCACATTGCATTTCAGAGATGAGGGAGCTATAATGATTGTGATGGGCTTTGGTGCACACTGGCCTGCAAGAGGGTGTAAAATGCTGTGGAGACTGAGCCTACGGGTCTCTTGAGGTTGCAGGCAGCTTCCCACCGACCCCATTTCCTTCACTCCTCCCTTCCTTCTCCCCCACCTCCAGGCAAGAAAATCTGCTAGGTACATCCAGCCATAACACTGGAAAGACTCAATTTTGAATGGATAAGTTAAGATCTTGGTTACCTACAGAGATAAAATCTTAAAGTAGTTCCATAGATACTTTGTTGCTTTGTAGCTGTGCATTCTGCAAGGCCAAAGCCTGTACATTCCTAGAGCAATCTGTTTATATTTTCTTTAGACCTTTTTATACTATATACTGCATTGACAATATTTAGGTAGTTTATTAGCAACAAATCTAAAAATAATCATGCACATAACCTGGTGGAGAGACTTTTCTCTACTGCTTTTTCACATTAAAATTGAGAAGAGCTTGGGCCTGTCTATTTGACACTTGTCCTTACTTGTATGTATTAATAAGATTGCCTCTTCATCTTCTTGAGCTTGGAGGAAGAAATCCTTGGCTAATAACCAGCTTTCTTAAGCCAATCTTCCCGCCAAGGCTTTGTCCCAAGGCACATAACCAAACAGATCCCTGAAGATGCCAAGTCAACTCTGCTGAATTCCAGGGTAGCAAGCTTTCCATGCACACTTTCCGCTGCCCCAAAGATCTTAGACTCCATTTCATGGTCATTGCAGCCAAAGCTGCCCTAGAGCTTCACATGCCCACCAGCCTCTCCTTGTTGGTGTGAATAAAATCCAGCGTAACACCTCTCTTTTTAACTCCTTTATCTCTTGGAGAAGGAAGTTATCAAGATAAGAAACCTTCTGGTGGAGTTAACTTTCTTCATAGCATTTTCCCACTTCTACCTACTTCTTTCCTTTGCTTTTAAGTTGTCTTAGCACATTTATGCTCCTCCCATTCTCTTCCTTGTCTTGCTCTAGGGGTGAGTGAGTGAAAAATGGGGTGAGGACTTACCTACCAGTAAGGGCCAAGCCAGCACAGTTTGTTGGTAAATATGAATGCTGTTTTGAGAGTTGAAAAAACAGTAAACTTCTATTCTTACTAACTGTTACATTGTTTGCGATAACATTCAGAACTTAACCAGATTTCACTTCACCAGATGCACATACCAGTGACAATTTTTAATTTTGGGTTTTTTTAGTGTCAATTATTTGTCAAGGAAATACTGGAAATGCGAAACTTGAAAACTTATCTAGCATTTATACACATATTTCACTCCTAAGCTTAGCTAACACTGTCAAAAATAAGATGAGACTTAATGTTTGATTCAATGAGAGTCAGATTACACATGAAGTTAAGAATTCATTTTAATATTTTTCTGGACTACCATCATGCAGCACATATTCTTTCCAGTTTGTAGATCTACAAACAAGGAGGCCTCTTGAAGTCCACATACTTACAGAAGGGAAAGGAGGATTTTTAAGAAACTGTGTGTATTTAACCTTAATTTGATAAAAAGCATAACAAGAAAAAAAATCTCTGTGCAGTAACATCCAGTTGGCTGGGTTGCAAATGGCTGTCTGGCTGAGCTCCAGATCTCTTCTCATTACAATTTTAGCACTGTGGGTAGTTAAAGAGTAGAGGAGAAACAGCCCGTGTTTAAAGTAATGTTGCTTATATTGCTGCTTAGCCAAGGAATTAATAGCTGGCCTCTGGGGAATGTGGTTGGCATCTGGTTTATGGCATGATTGAGGGCGCTGCTACAGAAGCTAGAATACTAGTTATCTTATTAATAAGTTGCCCTCATGTATGTATTTATTACATACTCTATCTTCTGTCAGAACTGTTCTTTGTTCACAGAGTCTTTATTGATTGTTCTAATTCCTTTTGCATTATTTATCTACAGTGGTCAAATATAAACACAGAAAGGTAGAGGTACTATATAAAAAAAATGTTTGGCTGATTGATGAGTGAATCAATATCCATATTTATATTGTATATATCACCCAAGGTCCCCTCAGGGCTTTCCTGTAATTACAAGAAGTAATAAAATATTGCCTTAAAGAGCCAACATAAATGCTAAATCTTGAATTTATTAGCCTGAGAACTCTGCATCAGCACTCTACAATTTCAAAAGTGCCGAAGCAAAAACTATTTGTGTATCAAAAGGATAGAAGTAGCCAACAGGGATTTTTAAAAATCTGGTGGAAAGATAGTTTGAAAAAGATAGATTTATAGAGAGAAAATAGTAATATGATTCTGCTTCAGATTTTATTTGCTGCAAAAGGAGTATTTTTATGGCTTCATCTTCATCACAATTCCAACTCCTGCCCATGCTATCACAAGTCAATGGATGTTGTTGCCATAGCAACAGCAAATAGGGGGGAAAATCTGCTTTTTGAAAAACTAAGCTTACTTTGACAAGGATAATGTCAAAATCATTGGTTTAACTCTAATGTAACTCCAGCATTTGTAAATGAAGTTCAGTTTCCCTGAAGCTAGTGAAGTTGTGCTGCTCAAAAATTAGTCAAAATCAGATCAAATTCAGAACCAGAAATGAGATGGTTGTAAGGAGTAGAAGTAGATCTAGGAAAAGCATGTATAATGGTTGAATAGGTTTTAGCAATGAAAATTGATGTAAAATGATACCTCAAGTTAGAAGCTCAGCTGATCACATTTTCAGCTGATCACATTTTTTTCAGTGTGTCTGCTGGATCTGGACACTGTCAGTCCCTATGGCTGACCTACCTCTCCAGTACCATACCTGGCCTTAGGTCTGCTTTGTCATCTCAAGTATCAACTTCTTTGGAAGAACAGTGTATAATTAGTATAAAAGTGAGAAACTAAGATGTTTTTCTGGAGTGAGAATTGCAGATGTGGTTTTAAATAACATACTTCAGACAGGTAAATATGTGCGTAACAAGTTATTTCAGTGACTGGCTGGAGAGCTTTTATATTATCAACAAGTGAAGTATTTGCTGATCTACTCTAACTGTAGATTTTTTTTCAGTGTAGTTGCCATCCCTTTTCTTGGCTCAGAATCTTGGACTCTTCTTTACATTAAACTTTACTGTCCTTACTCCTAGACATTTATCCTGCCCCATACTGATTTCATGATGTTTATTCTAGCTTTTTGTGTTGTGGAAAGTTGCTTTCAACACATTGCTTTGTGTTACAGAAGCAGCGAAAGAAGTGTTTGACTAGAGTGACTAACCAGAAGTAAGAATGTACTGTAGTCTGACTCTCATAAACTTTTTTTTTTTAACACATATATACTATCCTTAGAAAGAGCGAAGCTATGTCAAATGTGCCCATTGGAGCCTTTGCAGCCCAATGGCATGGCATTTCCACCCAGCAAATCACTGGATCTCAAATCCAACTGTCAGTTGTATACAAACAATTTCAGAGAAGCACCGATCAATTGGGCCAAAGATCATCTCAAACAGCTCAAATGTTGGCAGCAAAGGTGGTAGAATCAAGGTCCAGTTT
This sequence comes from Irena cyanogastra, assembly GCA_013397155.1. NCBI lineage: Eukaryota > Metazoa > Chordata > Aves > Passeriformes > Irenidae > Irena > Irena cyanogastra. The sequence goes on along the minus strand of VWZV01013907.1, from coordinate 15,682 downwards.
GCAAATTAATGAACTAATGAAAATGAACAGTCAGTACTGAGTATACAAGCTATTTGGTGGTCTGAGTTTTGCTGTGGCACTGAGCACCTTCCAGG
>VWZV01013907.1:0-14389 GCA_013397155.1 Irena cyanogastra | reverse complement strand
AGTTTGCAAATTAATGAACTAATGAAAATGAACAGTCAGTACTGAGTAAACAAGCTATTTGGTGGTCTGAGTTTTGCTGTGGAACTGAGCACCTTCCAGGAATTCTCAGTTTTAAACACACCCTAGCAGTGGGAAGCACATTTTAATTGGGCATTCTGCCCCATAGTTAATTTCTTACTCTTAGGTAAGAAGATAGTAAATCCTTGTAATTTTTCTTGTCTGTAGTGAACTATTAGCTATTCCCACACATCAAGTGACACCTNGTCAGCAGTCTTTCATTAAGTATGAATTATTATAAAATAATTTATTTTGTGTAACCTCAGAAACACTGTAAATGTTTGGTGATATTTTATTCCAAGACTTGATCCCTCTGAAGTAGCTGTATTTTTTGCCATTGATTTCACTATAACCAGAATCCTGCCAAAATAAGTCTTTCTGCTGTAGGCACAGAACTGTATATAATCTGGTCTAGGACAATTCTTTTCTCCTTTTTCTGTGATCAATAACCTCCTGCTTCTTATTATTCATAAGCAAGGAACAATAACAGTGAGATATCTTACAGCAAAATAAAAGATGAGCCAATTAATATCTAGAAAAAGGAGAAAATATAATCACTATTTATTGGTATTTTATTGTTTTCTACCCTCTGCAGAAGGTAGTCTTTTAGTAATCAAGATGCCTTTCTAACTGCAATACTTCAACTTAAAAGTTTTCCCAGTTTTGATTTAGGATAACAAAAATGTGAGCAAAATGTTTATCTGAGTATATTACTTTAGATGATTTTGTGTCCACGTGCTGTTTTCACAGATATAAGGAATGTTTAAGAGTTACAGAGGTGAAAAATGCAGTTTTCAAAAATATCAAAACCTTATTAGCTTCTGTTATGGGATTTTTAATAAAGAGATTCAGAGTGGTTTATTAAAATAAAGTATTTCAGTGTTATTTGAAAGACACACAAACTAATGTATTTCAGTGTACTTAACAAAAGCATAGAGATATTTCTGTATTGTTATTTGTAGTGTTTGAGTGGTTTTTTTAAATTTGCCTATGATATATTCCAGAACTTCCCTGACTTCAACTGCAATTTTGCTTTTGACTTCAATGTAAAAAAAAACCAAAAAAACAAAAAAAAAACCTGACATGTAAAGCCTTGGGAACTGAAGTTTCTAAACATTTGATCTCAAAACTGCAAATATAGTTAGTTATATTCATATCTCAATTTTGAAAAGAAAATGGGCTTGGTAATTTTTTGTAGGTTTGCACTTAAGAGCTTAAAAGTTTGGTTTTTTTTATCAATATTAGATCATTAAAACAATCCTTCAAGATTAATATCTTGATATTATGAACTCTTAAAGCAAAGAGATTAATTATTTAAAAAGTAGCAAGAGAAGTGCAAATGGAGTACATTTTTGTGACCTTATGCTTTAGGAGAATAATCTTGTGGAATGGAAATGGATGATTTCTTTGCTTTAAAATGTACTGTACTAATAGTCTCTGACCTTTTTCAAAAATTATGGTTCAATGATTATAAATATACTTTCCAGATTAACCAGTAAGAGTTTTTTGAAGAACAAATAGGTAATCCACATTGTGAAGGATCACAGTAACTATAGCATGAGCTCAGTAGCATAGCATAGATGCAACTAGTTTTTCTGTTGTTGTAACTGTTGTTTTATTTTGAATTGGATCTTGATTTACCTGAAATTAGGCCAAAAGTTCAAAGAAAAACAGACCTGAAAATTAGGACTTAAGTGAGATGAAATTAAGTACACTGAAATTCATATTACAATGTAGAAGTGTTTTAAAGAATTAAAGCCTCAGAAGATAAGCCAAATATTATTCATAAAGCCTCAGTTTATAATTTTAGACAAGATAAATGGACAAAGTGTGGGCTCAAATGCAGAATACCATCATGGTACTCTTTTTGTTTAAAGTAGGCAAATCTGATCTTTTCTTCTTAGCACTGGCAATATTTTGAGGAAAAGTATGGATGTCATCATTCATTAAAAACTTAAGCTCATACTTACACGATAAATTTTTAAAAAATTATTTTATATTTTAATTGTTTCCTTCACCCCAGATAATTATTATGTGGTGGGAAGTACTGCTAGTACACTAGTACTGATAGAAGGGATGTATGATCATGTTGTGTCCCATTGCTCTGTCACTTGATATTTGCAACATTTTGATGGATCTTGTCCTAATTATAACTCCACAAAGTACATTAAAAACAGAGGTTTATCTGCAATCTGAAATTCACTGCCCTATGCATCACCATGTGTTTTTAATTATCTCAAAGTGGATTTCAGAATCATGAAAAGTCTTGGCATGTGTTATGGAATATTTCAGAAGAAGTTGTAGTTAAATACTTAGTACCTGTGTCCTGATGGGTGTCATTGCATGGCTATATACGGAAGGTGTGAGAGAAGTATTGACAAATACTTCAATTCTTGTTGATAGGAATAGGCAGAACATTTCACATCTAAACTTCAACAGTTCACTGCCTTGAGCATCAGCTAATTCGTGTTTCTCAACCACAGAATTATACAGAATAATTTAGCATCTAGTGCTTCTAGTTGTGCCTATCAAGCTCAATTTTTGTCTTCTTTAATCAAATGTAAAACTTTCGATAAATGTCACCGCTGTCTTTGAATGTCCTTGATCTTTAGCAGCTTTGCTGTAGTTGCACAGAGTTGGTCATGAAGTATTCTACTCACATTTGTAGGGACAACACCATGGGGGCATCTGAACTGACAGTTTACACAGCAACAATTCCCTCTGACACATGCAGTGATAGAAGCTGGAAAGGAATTTGTCCAGTGCCCTCGGCTCTGAATTGGCTTGGTTCCATTTGCATAAATGACTAGGCTGCATCAGTGTGTACGGAGAAGATTTCTCAATAAACTAAACATAAACTTCCTAAAATCAGATGAAAAACCCTAATGAAGGCTTATGTTATGTGTATGCTGCAACCTCTTTTCCCATCTGTGTACAGGCTCTACCTGAAATGACCTAGTATCCACAGAGTTGATGAGGATTTTCCGTCCTCCTCCAGCTTAGGTGCTCGATCAGTCAAAGACAACTTTGTGTGTTCCTCTGCTGTGGTGCATTGGTACACCTAGGAATCAGATTACCTTAAATCTGTATGTTCTGCCATGTGCTGAACTCCTCTCCTGTGCCACTTTTATACAAGTATAATTCCCCTAATTTTGCCCTTGTTCTTCATATATATATAAACGAGAATAATATGAGTCACAGTGTCTCTGTAGCATCCCTTTCTTTTTTATCTGTCATACTTTCTGCTCTTAATTTTAAACATTTCAAGTGCTGGAAAAAGATTAATATGAGGCATGTAAATTGGTAGCACAATATTCTTTTATTCTTTTATTTAAGGAGCACTGAACCAGTGCCAACTCATATTGGATTTTAACAGGGACATATTAATCCTTTCGTTTTGTGTGAATGAGAAACAATGAATAATGTTGTTTTTACACAATTCTAAGATCTAGAAGAGCGCTACAGTAAAAACTCTTTCATTAATACTACTAAGTCTAAGTCTTTCCCAGAGTAAGAATTTCTGGTATCTTAGTTTTTTGTAAGAGGAACCACAAAAACATACTGTTTATGGTAAATTAGGGGTGTTTTGTTTCAGTCATGTACCCATTATAAGCTGATGGAATTTTAAGTCATGTCTGTAGAAGCAGTCATCTAGTTGGTGGGGGAGCACTAACGTGTGAAAAATCTCTGATGCCTATTGTTATGTTGGTGAGGTTGAAGATTTTTATTGCATGAATATGATGTATATTAGAAAGTCATACCACAAATGAGCATTGATTAGTATTAAAATACTTTTAGTCTGGGGTGAGAGAATAAGGTTATGTTTCTTTCTAGTTTTTTTCAACTGGACAATGATAAGAGGATTTCCTAAAGTTTTCCAGAAAATGTAACTATTTGTCTCATTGCTCTAAACTAATATTCATTTGAACATGAATTATCTGCAGACTAATGACCATTGAGAAGATCCAAACTTTCTCTCTTTTCAGAATACAGAAAATAGCATCTGGCTTCCCTAAGTTAAAAGGCTTCTGTTTGAGTTCTGTATTAACAATCTCTTAGGGAGTTCTGTAAAATGACAGACAAAAATGAAAGATTAAATTTTAATTTATTCCCATCACTCCATATATTCTCTGGTGAATGGCATGAGAAATTGCATGTGGTACAGTGCTAATCCAGTGTTGGCAGCACTTCCAGTTACTTAAACATATTTAGAAATGTTTCGTGGTGACTAAATTTGAACTTTCAAACTCTTTTCCATTAATGGAAAATTATAGCTTGCAGCCTCACTTCGCTTTATCTAGCATTGTTTCTCCACAGATATTTTAAACATGGTGGGAAGAGACTTTTTTACTTCTTATTAAGAAGGGACTGTGGTGGTGGGGAAGTCTTTTAGGTATCAGCATAGAGAAGAAATGTACCTGTGAGCCCCAGTGCTTTATCTTTGTGTATGCCTGCAGATTAGGTTTGATATTTCTGTCTGGCCTAGCTGTTTGCAATCTGATATTTCATACTGTTGATGTTACGTGCTCTATTTGTTACTTATAGGTAGTATGACCTTAAAACTGATTTCAATCTCTTTAAAATAGTACATCAGATCGGACTTTAATTTAGGTCAAGTCATGGCAGTGAAAGGATACAAAGATGAGTAGCCATCGCCATCAATAAAAAAAGAAGCCCCCTCCCCCAACAACATTCATAATTTTTTTATTTAAGTAGAAGCATGGAAATGAAATAAGAGTAAAAATACTTAAACAGGTAGAACACACATTTCAGCACTGAACATTTTGGTGTGTGGCCTCTCAAGTGCAATGGTCCAGCATTGTGTGCCTGCTCTGCCTGTACATTCTGTGGGTGCAAATCAAGGGAAGTCTGGAGCCCCACAACCTGCTGAGCAAATCACCATGAGAGTCAGCCAGTGAGGTAACAGAGACATTAGTCTTACATTTCTCCGTTGGATGACTTTTGCAAAACAGCATCACTGGCCCTGAACTTTCTCATGAAGCTGTTTTTTCCAAGAGCTGAACAAGATTCACCCCGGGGCAATCACCTCCTATAGCAGCCATGTTCCTTTAAAGCACACAATTATCACCACAATAACCTGCACTGTTAATAGGTGCCTCCGTGTTTGCTCAGGAAAAAACCTGTCATGCTGGTCTGCACAGGACTGAAATACAATGTACATTTAAGTCCACAACCTTCCTAGCTACTCTGGCTGGGGATCTTCCCACTCTTTAATCAGCATTCACCTGTGTACGGGTTGAAATGAACAGATTATGCAGCTGAAGTTTGGAATTTTGGTACCTAATTTCCAGTGCCTAAATCTGGTACTTGGGTGACGTTCTGGCCATCTAGGTCTTTTTTAGATCTAGGTTTGGATTTTTTTTGATGTTTCCTGCACTGCAAAAGAGGAGCATATATCAATGCTCTTTGTGGTTGTCTGATTTCTAAAGAAGACTGTAATCTTTTAGATCAGCTGTTTTTCAGGCACTTCTTTATAAATTCCTAGTTACTGTGATCATCATCAGCTTTGTAGATTCTGCAATTAAGAAAGAAGATGAACTGTAGTTATCTTTATTTCTTCAGATGCCTGAGCAATCAGTGTAGTCTGTGTCAGTTTGACTAGTTCCATCTTTCTCTCTTCTCTGCAATATAATCTATTTTGCATTATATATATGATTCACTTTTTGATCTATGCCACTCTGATAAGGGGTGAGGGATATTTGTTCTGTATGAACTCTGTTTTCAAATTTGAGCTGCTGATTTCTTTCCACCAACAGTCTTTAGTTATTGATTCTTCTCCTCTGTGGCCATTCACTTCATATAATGAATGAAAAAAGGATCCATAATTTCTACTAACTTTTCAGTTAGTTCCTTTTCCTTTTTCTTATTTTATTTAGCAAGTAAGGTATTAGAAAGGTGAAATATATGATATCAACAATATGATATCTACAATAGATACAAAATATTTGTGGTGGATTTTCCCCCCCTTTCTTTGTCATTGATCATCTTTGTTAAACTGCACAGTATAGTTTGGGTTTTTTTTTTGAAGTAACTTTGATAATTTTCCCAGTAACCTCATTTTGTTCCTTCATTCCACTTTTGGATATGAGGTTTTTAATTGTGTCAGGCAGCATTTTTTTAACAGCATTTTTTAAAATGCATGTACCTATCAAGAAGTAGAACTACATGACTGGCAGATCTGTAAGTTTTCCGGAAACCTTTTCCCTACACAGAAGCGTGTGCAAAATTTTTTCAACCACTTCTGTGGCTGATCAGTGTTATGAAGATCTCCAGTTGAGGAAGAGAAGTATTTGACCAGTTAGAATGGCCCATATTGCTGCTGTTTATGGAGTAATTTTTTTTAGGTAATCACTTTTCTTGTTTCATGTTACTACTAGTTTACAAAGGTTTTATTTATCAGTTTTTCTCTTTCATTACATGGAATCCACAAAATTTTCATGTTAAAACGCAATGAAACACATGAAAAATCAGAAACAATAAAACTCTCTGGTTCAACTTGGAAAAGTGGTATATGAAGGTATTTTCTGTCTTCTGGAGCTCTTTTTAGTTTGCTGATTTCAAACACATACATAAAATAACCAACCATAATGGGAAGACTGGTATGCACTGGCGTTGATTGTGGAAATCACTGCATTCTGGTTTATTCTTTTGCTCAAAGCATTGATGAGTGCCCTGTAAATGAATAAAAAAATAGCCAGAAAGTGGTTATGCAGATCAAGTTCGCTAAATCAGTAGATTACAAAAGAGCAAGTTTGCTTCTATAAATGCAAATAATTTCTTTTTCTTTCTGAGGTAATTTCATTTAGGTATAATATATAATTATTTTATTTGAAACCTTCTGATTATATGGAAGACATTTGGGATACAAAAATTATTAAACATGAATCAGTTGTTGAAATATTAATCACTACAGTAAACTAGAACCAGACTGAACAATAAAATACTGCAGAAATGTTTTCAGAATATAGTTTTAAAGACCCTGAAAAAGTATTGGTTTGGCTTTTGGTGCGGTTGTTTTGAAGGACTCTTGTTTGAGAAATTTTGCATAGTATTTATACTACATATATCTGTAAGTGGAATCCATTAGGATATGGTGAATCAATTTATGAATCATTTAGGATACGTATGTGTTGGCAGATGACTAAGAAAATATCAAAGGTCCACATTGTATTGTCTCTATTCACATACACTTTTCCATATCCACATGCAAGAGACTTCAACAATTTTTTTGTGACACTGATCTCTTCTCCAAGCTCAAGAGGTCTTCTTTGTATCAGAACCTCTTGTATTTCTCAATGACTTTCTTCTTTTATCTTTTGAAGTGCTCACCTTAGTGAGGTGTTCAGTCCATTAGTTTCCATCTCTTAATCCAAGGTGCGAGTTCCTAGTGAGGAACAGACCTATGGGTATTTTAAAAATCCTAGTGACAATGTTTTAGTGCTTATACTTAGTTGTACAAGGTAAAATGGAATAATACCAGTAATGATGAGAAACGTTGTGGTAACAAAGAAAAAAATAAGGAGCGAGATCTGCCAAGAATACTAAGAAATAGGTGTAGTAATCAATTATTTTTTTTCCATCATGGATAAATTGAATGTGTGGCAAAGCATATTTCATCAGTTCTGTCCACTCTCCAGCTAGTAAACATGGTTCCTTACACAGAGCAAATTTTTGTCAGGGTCAAAATGGCACACTGACAAGATATGAATGTTTTTGGCCAACACACTTCCTCTCGTTTTTAAGCTTTAGCAAAGCAAAGTGATCATCTAAATGATAAATAATGGTTTTGGTATCCAGGATACTGTTAGGTTGAATCTTTTGATACCATGTCCCAACCCTTCATTCTAATGGCTTTTGCTCAGTGTTTTCCAGGTGGGCAGATTATCAATTTACTGCGCAGAAACTAAAAGGAATTAATTATTTGCAAACAAGCTGTGCCATGCTCCCATAAAGGCAATTTAACTAAAGTGTTTTTGAACTCTCTTTGGATTTTAACTTCCCTCCAGCATTGGCATTCTTTCTCTTAAATGACAAAAAGCTGTCTTTCCCATGTGTCAAAGCTGTGCTGGGTGCTGTAGAGCTTCCTTCACTGTTAGATTCTTGTCAGAAGTTGAAGACAGTGATTATTGTCATGTTATTGGCATGTGTGAGAAGCTGATTCACAGAAAACTATTAACATTACTCTTACTCTCAAGGAAATTTTAAAAATACTTCCATCGTTTCAGTGATACTCTATGAACATTGAGTCTTCTCTATTGATTAGTCTGGTTGGAAAGACTTCGTTCATGTCTATCCATGCCACTTAATCCCAGAGACATGGATTTAAAAGAGGCTTAAGAGGAGGGCCCTAGAAAAGCAGACTACAATATTGTGGTGCATAAAATAAGGTGGGGATCCTATTCATTACCACATTCCCCTTTTCTTCAGACAGTGCATAAGATACAAGGAGATAGAGAGGCACAGTTTTAAGACAAGTGGATGAAGCAGCAATGCTAGGTTCACTTCTGTGTGCAATAGGAGTAAGGCTCTCAGATTGTTGTTGAATACAACTGGAAGCTGGCAGAGCCTTTGCTAAAGTAGGCTGTTAAAAGCCTGCTCTTCCACTCTGCAAGAAAATTCGCAGAAAAGAGAAGTATGTAATAAATTCTTACCTCTCATGCCTTCCTCATGGAAACCATAGCTGTAGCTGTTGAGTTCTGTAGACAGAGGCCAGAAGGAAATATCTAAGACTCGATTTGCTATGTTATGGGAAGCAGGGGGAAAAGAGAAGATTTTGGGGCAATGGTCTTCTGATAGAGTTCAAAAAACCTGGATTATATAAGATCTTCTGTAAAATGTTTGGAATTACTTAGATTTTCTGTGAAGGCACAGGAATTCTCACCTTTAAAGGGTAACGTAATGCATTATTCATAGTTTTCCTCAACTGGAAATTATTTATTAGTTTCTATTAACCGTGTAGTTTTAAAAGCATTCTGGGAGCAGTTATTGTAACTGCAGTCAGTGAGATGATGAGATCCATTCAGTGGGTATTTAAAAGGATTTCCTGGTGCGTTTTCTAGATTGTAATTAGTCTGCACAGATTCACATAAGGAAGAAACTTTTCTGTGTTCCTGGCTACATGAATATGTATACCAACTTTTTAATATAAGATTTTTCAGCAAAGGCAGTATCCATGATGTCTTACTAGGAACATAGCTATCTTACTGTCTTACTATGGGCCCATTCCTAAATGCGCAGCTCTCCAGCCTGTTGAGATCCTTCTGAATGGCTTCCCAGCACTCTGGGAGATCAGCCATTCCTCTTTGGTCTCCTGGGAGATTCCTGAAGGCTGTCCTTGTCAGTGGCAATCTATGCAAAGAAGCCATTCACTACCTCTGCCTTCTCTGCATCCTCTGACGCCAGGGTTGCTGCTCCATTTAGTAATGGGCCCACATTTTCCTTAGCTTTCCTTTAGTTATTGATGTATTTGAAGAAGTGCTTCTTGCTGCCTTTCACATCCTTGGACAAATTTAATCCCAGATGGACCTTGGTTTTCCTCATCTCATTTCTTCATAATCTGACAGCATCTCAATATTCATTCCAAGTGGCTTGTCTGTGATTCCACCTTCTATGTGTCTTCTGTTTGTGCTTGGGTTTTGACAGAAGTTCACTGTTCACCCACGCAGGTGAACTCTTGCCCTCTTTGCCCGATTTCTCGCTTATTGAGATGAATTTTTCTTAAGATGTCACTGCATTGTCTTATAACTGCTTTATCTAATGACTTTTTCCCTTATTCAGCCAATTAAACGTTTAATTGGCAGTCACAATGTCAGAAGCTAGGAAATGACGAAGTTAAAGAAAGCACAGCAGAAACCCTCTCCTGCTGTTCATTTGTCTTGAGAGAGACTTGGTTCTATCGTTACCCTTTCACAATTTGTGGTTTACTCAAAATGCAGGACAGACGGTGCTCACATAAAACGTAGAAGTTTAATATTGCACTTTATCTTTGTTGTTCAGCAGGTATCAGAAAGAAGAATAATTCATTTCCTGAGGCTTTTCTATATTGATTATGACTATAGTATCTGCTTCACAAACATCATTTACGTGATCCAACACCTCAGGAATCTGAGTATTCATTCTCATTTCAGAAGCACATGATTTACAGGTTTCTCATCATCACACATGAAGGTCAGAAATTGCACAGTCCTTCCCAGTGCCTCATTTTAAATGACTACATAAGATTTAGATTTTTTAAAAGAAGTTACTACAATTTTCAGTTGCAATTATGACCTGTTCATCCACTCTTAGAATAAGTAGTTCACACACCAAAAGGAAGATCATATCTGATAACATTTTTTTGAGATTATTTGTACAACAATACATAAGAAATTGAAAGAGACATCTCCCATCCTCCAGGACAGTATTGACAGCCTTAATAATTTCCTACTTAGCCAGTTCATTAAAAGTCTTTTAATTTTCTGTGAAAATGAAATCAATAAAACCTAGTTTTTATATCATATTCACTTCATAGAACAATTCATTTTATAAGCACTACCAATGCAAACATTAATTGCCAGTATGAAGTCATAATAAGGTCAAACAACTTTTGTAGATAAATACTTAATCATTGAACTCTCGATTTGTGACTGCTGATTTATTATTAAAGGAGAAAGAAATTCTGTGGCACACTGTCACATTGATATCAGTGTTGTTTGGTAGAAGAATGAGAATAGACTCCATCCCTTAGGTGAACAAAATTAACTGATCTCCACTCTACTTCACCATTTGAATGTGTAGCAGCTGTAAAAAATACACCTTCAATGTATTTTGCCAGTGATTCTACAAATGTATCTGGATATTAGAGGAACACTGAGGAGTAGGAATCCTGTTTTCCCTTCAGATTCTGGACAATGTCATGGGTCAGTGCATTTTCTTATGTCAGCTGCCATCGAGTTTGTGAACTCTTCCCATATGACCCTGTCTTTTTTCCTTGTTGCAGATGCATTCCTCAAAAGGTCTGGTCATGCCCAGCTTCTCAACACATGAAGTCATGCATAGTCCATTCATCCTTAGGAGACAGACTCAGGAAATAGATGAGAAGTAAAATCTTCACTCAGAATGTGCAGAGACTTCCCTTGTTCTCCAAAGAGGGCTATTTGGGACAGTCTTTGACAGCCCCAGAAAGACCCAATGCAAACAAAAAGCGTTCACAAACTGCAAAGCTGTTGACAATAGGATTATCATGATTTTGCAATGGAATACTTGGGAAAACCACAACCAGAAAATGCTACAAGCACACTTATGACTGTGTTTAAAGGATTAAACTGTTTACAGGAAACTCAAAACAGAATCATGATTGTCATTTTTGGAATGCTCTTTGGAAATTTTTGAAGTGAACCGCTTTGACAATTATTTTGAGATCTAGTTTTAGAAACTGAAAATGGTAATACAGTAACGAGCTAATGAACACTTCTTTCTTCCATTACAGAGGAAAAATGAAAAGAAAACATTTTATTCTGGAATAAAATAGAAATATCTTTATCAAATAAAATTTTGCATATTTGTTTTCTGTGGGAAAAAATTATCATTACATGTTGATCTGAATGTTTTGTCTGTATTTCTGTTTGGCCAACCAACTGAACCAGCTATACATGTTTTGCTGTTGTTCCAAAAACATTATTTTTTTTACAATTCATCCCAGGCCTAATTTCTTCTAAATGTGAAATGAGGTAAATTAAAATGCCAGTTATGAGGTAACTTTGTGAAGCAGCCCTCTTTTTATATTAAGGTCTGTTGAGTAAGTATGCAGCGAAGCACAGAATGAAAAATTGTCATAAAGGAAATACATTCAGTTTAATTGGTTCTTGTTACCTTTCTGTGTTTTCTGCCATTTCTCTCTAATTCTGGCAATTTAAGCTGCACTAAATAACATCATATAACCACTGTTTACTTCAGAATAGCTTTTACTTCAATGCACTCAGGTTCTAATCCCTGTTTGAAAGAACTGCTATTCTTATGCATTCAGCCCCATAATAATACATCTATTTACTTGTTTGTGCTGGTTTCCAAAACAATCTAACTGATTGTACTGATTGATTCCTTGCCCAGTTTGACATCATCAACAGATAAAATATCACGGTGTTACCTCTCTGTTGGTGTTTTAAGCATATTCGTTAAAGATCTGATCTAACCTCATAAAAATACAATATAAAACAATATGGTTTTTAAAAAAATAATCCAGGCCTAAATAATAAACCTGTAAGGGAAAGAAAGAAAAAAAAAAAAAGTCTTACTAAACCTTTTTTGTAATATTACAGAATCCAGCAAAGCACACTAGACTCAATTCACTTGTATCACCAAATATCCAGTTATTTTATTACATAATAAATATCAGTTGATTTACCGGTATTTGTAGAAGACAAAATGCAGCAAGCAACACAAATCCATGGACATTGAAGTTGTAAGTATTGATTCTTCTTTGTTTAAGATTTTTTTATGCCTTCTGGTTTCCAGTTTTGATTGATGTTCCTTTTAGCCAGAAGTAACAGCAGAGAAGGCATGGGATGGGTTCCAAGAGAGCTACTCTCTAAAATACATAAACTATAGGGCTGTTGGAAGGGCATTTTGGAAGAATATTTGTTTAGAAGATTTTTCCTCTACACGAATTTTAATGGGTGGTAAATTGATCAATTGATCTTATATCCTTTGTCATTTCTAATATTTCATGTGAATTGCTTTCAGAACTGTAACAGAGAGGCTACATGGACCTGTTCAAGCAGTGTGTATATATTGCTGATGGCAGGTAATTACAGCACTGGGACCCTGAAATACTTTTTCAAGTTCTTTGTGTTTCCCTGAGAGTGAAGAGAGCAAAAAAGGCAGTTTACACAGAAATTAAGTTCAATAAGCTATACTCCGCACTGTTCTGGACCGTGTAGTTGTTCCAAACATATCTATTGCTGCTATATAATTTCAAATTGATTTTGCACAATTCTAACTTCATGTTGACTATATAGTCTCTCAAGACAATCTGTTCCACTGATTCACTGTCTTCATTGTGAAAATTTGTCATGTAGAATGAAAATTCATGTGTCTTGATGCACTAATCCAATATAGGATTGAAATAGCTTGAGACCTCCATTTTGGCACATGTGAGTTAGGATACGTCATATTCTCTGCAATATTTCTGGATGGTCCCTGCCAGGGAAACCAACCTGGAGGAATCCAGATCAAATAAAATCAAATTAGATCACTTTCAAATGCCTGTAACTTTAAAAGGCAAAGAATGGGATCATTGACCATAGATGTATAAAAATGAAAATATGAAAATCCTGAAACTTTACCACATCTTCTACTCAGCCTAGACTTCTTTATTTCCCAGTCATCTGAAATAGGTGGTGTTATGCTTTGGAAGCATCATGGATCATGGAAGACATTTGGATTTAATGTTTGAGTTATGAAGAAGGACAGCAACATTTTTGGTGCTGAAAAACAACAGGCACTTTGAAAGCTAGCATTTACTTTCCAATGAACACAAGGATAGTCCAAGGGGCCAAAGGTGTCTAAAATGGACTATGAAGGTATATTTATAGTGGATTAGATAATTATTTTTCTATTTCTGGGGTTATTGTATATATTTTTGGGGTTATTGTATATATTGTATAGTATACGAAAGAGCTTAATATCTGTGATTTCTTCCAAACACAGTTTTAAGTGTGTCTTAAGAAAAGTATTTAACAATAACTAATATTTTCTTCATGTAGGTACACGTTCTTTCACATTCAATGATTTAGCTCTTCACAAGCAGATTTTGAAAGGAGTCATGATGCATGTAAAAGGGAGATTTGCTGTGACTTTAAGCACTGGATTAATAAGAAGTATTCATTCCTATTGCTTCTAGCACTTGGGCCCTCTGCTGCCTGTTGCAGCAACACCCAATTAGACAAGTTATCCACAAGATGGTGTACTAACACAAACTACTGGCATTCATTTTTCAAGGAAAATCGTTCTAAACTGAAGGAATAAGAAAGAATCCTTTCTATTGACTGTGAAAAAAAATTCTTACGCACAAATTTTTGTCAGTATCTATTGCTGATGTCTCTCACGCAATGTTCATTCCCATTCATTTTCGTAGCTTCCAATAGCTANTAGCTTCCAATAGCTACAGTAACTATTAAAAATGTTTCTTTTAAATCCTGGAGCACTTTCTTATCTACTTAAAGGTGATTAATTGTGGTTGCCACAGCCTGGTCAGAGAATGAAGAAACCAAGTTTTCCCTGGATTGGCTTGTGATACTCTAAACAGTTTCAACCCAAACAATGGTAACTTGTT